>JAZDUH010000069.1:495000-692500 GCA_036419115.1 Scarus forsteni
GAGTAAATTCCAATTCAAATATAAGTAACAAAATACACCTCTGAAAATAACAAGATGGTAGATGCTGAACAGTGATTTGCATCGGAAGTAATACATTACTAAGGTGGAGATTGAGATTTGATGTGAACTTCAATGCTGTGTGAATCTGATGAACAAGGCATATTGACATACTTCTCCATTTCTGCAGGAAAAAAATGCTTCAACAATGAACCTTACTCTAGTTCATATTAAACATACACAATGCGTTTTTGTGTACCTTCATTTATTACAACAAAAATATCAGAAACCAAAATACCATCAAACATAGGCAAACAAAATATAAGCAATTCATCCTCGGTCATGTCTGCAAGATATGAAACAATAAACCAATTAGTAAAGCATCCACATCCATAAAACTCCACAAAGAGGCGGGTCTGACGTTTCCAGATGCCTTTGTAGGCTGTTCCATTAGCATCTCCTTTGAGCAGAGGCAGGACACTTGCTTTGGATTGGAAGGAAGTGGCTTCGGAGGCACTGCCTTCCAAGGCAAGGCAAGGCAAGGTACCTGGGCTTTGGGAAACAGCCGGGATCTTCCAGCAGAGACATGGACTTACTGACACCTGCTGTCCTGTTGCTGCACTCACACATGGGCATGTACATGTAAAATGTAAAGGTTCTTTATCTATACAGCCCTTTACAACAACCCTTTGAGTGAACCAAAGTGCTTTACAATAGGTGGAAGTAAAAAGCAATAAATAACACATTTAAAAACTAGAAAAGCAGTCGGGGAGCGCAGACCTCCACCAGCACCACAGTCCTCTCCCATTCCTCCCTTTATTTCATGTAAATATTTAGATTCCTTGACCATGAAAACATACCATTAGCAACTGGATTCAAAATGATATCTATTTTAGTTCAGTAGTTATTCACAAAATCACATTTTTGGTCAAGGCGGATCCAGACGCTGATCCGTATCAACACCAAAACTAAATCAGTTCTTCCTTTTCCCATGCTGAACATTTTCTGAAAATTTTATCAGAATCCTTCCATGACTTTTTGAGTTATTTTGTTCACAGACAGACAGATATATAAACTCCCCGAAAACATTAACCTCCTACTGGAGGTACTAAAGTAACATAGTAAAAGTAAAGTGTCACCACACTACTGGGTATTAAAGCCATCCTGAATAAATGTCTTCAGTCTAGATTTGAAAAGGCCCGGGTCAGAAATGAGAAGCATTTCAACAGGGAGCTTATTCCAAAGCCTGGAGCAGTGATGGAAAAGGCTTGATCACCCCAGTGTCTGTATTTTGACCTGGGCACTTCAGCAAAAGTTGGTTTGACGGCCTCAGAGCTCTACCAGGCCCCTGAACAGTTAAAAGCTCAGTTAAGTACACTGGGGTGAGACCATTAAGAGCTTTAAAAACAAACATTAACATTTTAAAATCAATCCTGTACTGGACAGGACGCCAATGAAGGGATTTAAGAACAGGAGTGATGAGCTCTAGTCTGTTCGTGCCGCAACGTTTTGAACCAGCTGGAGGCAACCAAGAGAAGCCTGGGAGACACCAACATAAAGAGCATTACAGTCAAGTTTTGAGCTTATAAGAGCATGGATGGCTATTTCAAGGTCGTGGTGACTTAAAAACGTTTTGACTTTGGCCAGGAGACGAAGCTGGACTAAACTAGTCCTAACAACACTGTCTGTTAGTTTGTTGAACTGAAGGTCTGAGTCGAGAATCACTCCCAGATTTCTGACATTTCGACTAAGTGTTGGAAACAAGGCTCCAAAGCCAGGAACCCTGTGTCTCCAAACATGATGCACTCTGTTTTACTATCGTTTAGACGAAGAGAATTTTGGCCAACCACTGCATGATTTCTGCAAAACAAGAAAACAAATAATTCTGTGCACTGTAACTGTTGGGCTTCACTGGCAGATAGATTTGCAGATCATCTGCATAACAGTGAAAAGAGAGGTTGTGTATATAAAGAAAGGAGAATAAGGCCAGGACCAACCTGCAGTGACTGTTTCATGTAGGTCTGCACGGCAGCACCACAGGGATCATCTTTACCAAACATGTGGAAAATGACATCACAGTTTTGCTCTGAATTTGTGATATGACAAACTCATCAGCAGAAATGATTAGACCTTGACTCAGTGTATATCCACGTGTTCCCTGACTCCTTAAACTTCGATGCCCATGTCTGGTAGGAGGTCCTGGTGTCACGGAGTAATGTCATCCATGGAAGCAGCCACCCTGTCATAGACTTCCTGTAAGTGTCCCTCACCCATGATTTCATGATTATGATAAGAGACCAGAGACCAGAACAGACTGAGGTCAATCAAACACAGCACAGACCAATCGGGGCTCTGGAAAAAGAGGGCAGTTTGTTGACTTTCTCCACTGTTCAGCCCGAGTAGCCAAGGTTCAAAGATACATTTTCTCTTCCCGTAACTTTTCCTCAATTTACCATCTAGGGATCAAAAGTACATCTATCTATCGATCGAATGATCTAACTTCGTTTACTTTTAGTGGTGAAATCAAACAACATCACATTTTTAAATATTTACACAGGTGGACAAAGTTGTTGGTACCCTTCATTTAATGAAAAGAAAAACCCACACGGTCACTGAAATAACTTGAAAATAACAAAAGTAATTACAAATAAAAAAATTACTGAAAATCAGCTCATGAAAATCAGACATTGATTTTAAATTTTGGTTCAGCAAAAATATTTTAAAAGACAAAATAATGAAACTGGATTGGACAAAAATGATGGTACTTCTACAAAAAATTGAAAATGGTGTGACCATAGGGACGTGTTAAACTAAGGTGTGTCCTGTAATTATCATCACAGGTGTCTCCAAGCTTGTAATCAGTCAGCCTGCCTATTTAAAGGCTGAAAAGTGGTCACTGTGCTGTTTGGTATCATGGTGTGTACCACACTGAACATGGACCACAGAAAGCTAAGGAGAGAGCTGTCTCAGGAGATTAGAAATAAAATGATAGACAAGCATGTTAAAGGTAAAGGCTATAAGACCATCTCCAAGCAGCTTGATGTTCCTGTGACTACAGCTGCACACATTATTCAGAAGTTTAAGGTCCACAGGACTGTAGCCAACCTCCCTGGACGTGGCTGCAGGAGGAAAACTGATGACAAACTGAAGAGACGGAGAATACGAATGGAAACCAAAGAGCCCAGAACAACTTCAAAGAGATTAGAGGAGAACTCCAAGGTCAAGGTACATCAGTGTCAGATCACACCATCCATCACTGTTTGAGCCAAAGTGGACTGAATGGAGGACATCACTGTTGAAAGCAAATCATAAAAAAGAGAGACTGGAATTTTCCAAAATGCATATTGACAAGCCACAAAGCTTCTGGGAGAATGTCCTTTGGACAGATGAGACAAAACTGGAGCTTTTTGGTAAGTCACATCAGCTCTATGTTCACAGACACAAAAATGAAGCATACAAAGAAAAGAACACTGTACCTACTGTGAAACATGGAGGAGGCTCAGTTATGTTCTGGGGCTGCTTTGCTGCGTCTGACACAGGGTGTCTTGAGTCTGTGCAGGTACAATGAAATCTGAAGACTATCAAGACATTCTGGAGTGAAATGTGCTGCCCAGTGTCAGAATGCTTGGTCTCAGTCACAGGTCATGGAGCCTCCAACAGGATAATGAGCCAATCACACAGCTAGAAACACCCAAGAATGACTCAGAACAAAACACTGGACTATTCTGAAGTGGCCTTCTATGATCCCTGATCTAAATCCTGTTGAACATTTGTGGAAGGAGCTGAAACATGCAGTCTGGAGAAGACAGCCTTCAAACCTGAGACAGCTGGAGCAGTTTGCTCATGAGGAGTGGGCCAACATACCTGTGGACAGGTGCAGAAGTCTCACTGAGAGTTACAGAGATCACCTGATTACAGGGATTGACTCAAAAGGTTGTGCAATAAAATATATAGTTAAGGGTACCATCATTTTGATCAGGCCAGTTTCATTAGTTTGTTTTTAAAAATAATTCTTTTGAATCTCAATTCAAAAGCAAAGTCTGATTTTCATGAGTTGATTTCAGTAAATTTTTATGTATTATTACTTTTGTCAGTTTTAGCTTATTTCAGTGACCATGTGGGTTTTTCTCTTTTTAATGGAAGGGTACCAACAATTTTGTCCATGTCTGTATACACTTTATTTAAGAAACATCATCAGTGGTGGACATCATAAAGATATGATGTCCACCACTTTTCAGCATAAGTTAGAACTGGGTAGAAAAACAATCTCTGAACAGGATCAGGATAAATGTTTCATCTGAGCATGATGAGCTCTGGGTGTATTTAGTCCATAAAGAAAGGCAAAAAGAGACGTGGATCTATGGCAGTATCCACACACATCCTTCTCTGTGGTTTATGGACAATGGTCTGACACAGATAAGATATCCAGAGAAAAATAACAGTGACTATTTTTAAAAATCAAACTTTTCCAGTCTGTTGGAAAAGTGTTTTATGTTTTATTCTGCTTAAATGTTGCAAACATTTAATCAGAATAAAAATTCAGAGTGGTCCCTACAGTCTTAACTCCTTCCTATTTAAAAATAGTTCATACTGTTGAATTTTGGTCAAATTTCATGATCAATCAATCAATCTTTACTTTTATATCCCCACTTCATAACAGGTGTTATCTCAAGACACCTTACAACAGAGCAGGCTGAAGACAAACTCTTCATTTATAGACACGTGTTTGCATATAAACATGCACAAATAGATATTTATTTGTACATACTCATACAAACACTCAGAGATGGATCCATCCAGGCAGAGACAAAGGAAGTAAAAATAAGAATTTATGACAGAGACAAACCCATGGAGACCCAGACCATAAATCTGTCCACATCATGTCTTTGTTGAATATAAATGTATTTGGGATCATAGTCCTCTGAAATGTGGCCTCTCATTTTCAAAGTGTCCCTATGATTATAAAGATGTCTAAGATGGATGGATAATCTAGACAACCATGGATAGAGAGATCATCCTAATTTTAATGTTAACATCTGAAATGAATGTAATGTGTAGAGGAATGGATGTTGATAAATATAGCAGCATGGACTCCCATTAAATTGAACTGGTCTGAAAATAATAGTTCATGTTAAATGGTGTCATTTCTGTTGATGGTTGATGCAGGATAGAGCACATGGAGTGGAGCAGGTCCACAGCAGCAGGTCATCCATGATCATTTGTCGTGGTCATACTAATATATGTGTGCAGTTTATTTACTATTTCTCTTTTAAGCACTGTCCAGAGAAACACCTTAAATTTGGTGTGTAAATACACTGTTTTTGATGACATGACAATAAAGCTTCTATTATTCTATTATTCTGTTAACATGAACTACCATGTCTTTAATGTTGTTGAGCTCTCTGAAGTTACTATTCAGGAACTTTAATGGAGCTAGAGGAAAGGAGAAATATTGGTAGCACTTTATAATATGGCCCGTGTCTTACAGTGTAGTTTCTTCAACTTTTAGGATAACTTTCCAAAAGGTACACGTCATTTTGTGGAACCTGTGTAGTGGTTACACTACTGTCGACCCAGATTCTCTACCAAACTTTAGCTGCAATGCTTACCTTGATACATGTACTCCCAGGATGTTCTGACTACTTTGTAGACTGTTTTCTCTTTTTTGACCTTTGAACATTCCATACATTTCTACTCTAATGTCATGCTTATTCATTAACACTGATCTACATTTGGCAATCATCAGTCAACTGTTATTGCTATCACAGTACACTTTTTCATTCAGAATAAAACCCTTACAGTCATGGAGTGGGCATAATTGTTACATGTAAAACAGGGATCCTTTCAAAATATAAACACAAATAATTCACAATAAATGGAACCTGAACATATAAAGCAGTAAAGTGGAAAAATCATTTTATATTAACTACATTTAAATACATTTTATATTAACTACATTTAAATACATTTTATATTAACTACATTTAAATACATTTTATATTAACTACATTTAAATACATTTTATATTAACTATTCCTTTTGCTGCACAAAAATGAACACAGAGTATAAAGTATTAAAGTGATCTTTGTGTGATAGAAACTCTCCTTTTTAATATTAACTTCTTTGTGAGGCATTGTAAAATATAAGCGGGGTGATGTTTTTGGCCTCCTTTAGCCCTCCTCAGCACATTGGGCTGGTGCCTGCCTCAAGTGCTCTCCCATCGCTGCTCAGACCTGTTCCTTCATCACCTGGGAAAGGCAATGTGAACAGACTCTGCAAACATGCAAAAAAAACCCATAAAATTTTAATGCTTCATACAAAACCCAAAACCAGTGAAGTTGGCACGTTGTGTAAATCGTAAATAGTAACAGAATACAATGATTTGCAAATCCTTTTCAACCTATATTCAATTGAATACACAGCAAAGACAAGATATTTAATGTTTGAACTGAGAAACTATAAATGCATCAGTTATATCACAGAGAATAACTAGTAACTTGCAGAGATATGTTCTTTTACCGAGAACAACAGAGAAGAAGGCCGTTTCATTCAAACCACTGACCATTATACTGTCATGTTAACAATGTCATGTTAGTGAAATTCAATTTCTATTCATACCTGTCCAGGATCCGAGTTAAAGGATCCGGTATTGCAAAAACATTCCCTCTTATCATAGGCCAGGGCTAAACAGAGCTGAGGAGGGAGTGTGGCATCAAGTTACAACTTACAGCTATAAAAGTGCTTTTTCATAATGTTGACCTGCATTTTCATTTTAATTTTGATGGCAATGTAACTAGGCAATAATACTATTGCTTTTTGTATTCTTTAATGCTGGAATCTATTTGATAACTTGGAGAAGATTTTTAGCATTTTAATTTAACTAGATAACCTTAGCATCTGATGGATTCCTTATGCCATCATAGCCCAATGTCACAATGGTAGACATTAACCCCCAGAAATGTATAGTAACTCCAATACCTGATCTGTGTCACATACATTTTGCAGTATTTTAAGTGGGTCATAAGTGCTTAATTAACTTTTTATTTTATTGATATGCATATGTTTTGGCCTAATCACATGAATTTGGGCTCTGTTACCTCAAAATGAAGGCACATTGATACTAATCCATCTTGTGTTCCATTCTGGGCCACAACAAAGGGAAAAAGCAAATAATAATGTGCCACACAGTCAAAAAATCAATATCCCAATACAAAACAATCTTTTATAAGTAATGGTCTGCATTCAAACTATCACTTGAGTAAAGTACTGACATCAATAAATACTAAATTTTCAACACTGAACAATAAAATATTTGTAAAGTAGCCTAAATAGAAGCTTCTAACCTTGGCTCCAACAGAGAGAGCAGACCCTTAATTAATTTCATGGCGTCTTTGAAAGAAAAACAAATCACTGAACGCCAAATGAGCAGCACTGACTGGTCCATGCTGTTGGGCCCATGCTGGCTAGGCTAGCAACACGCTAGCCCTCATGCTACCAACCAAGACACTAGGCCTACATGCAAACAAATGTTAAACAGATGCATAACAGTAAAGGATCAGTATTACAAAACGAAACATTTTTTGATAATTTTTCCTTCAGCACCCACCTCTTTTTCACACTTAGTGACAATTCTTGAACTCCGACGTTCACTCAGTCCTACGGAAGTAAAGATGAGTAGTCCGTGTGTGCAGGAGTTCTTTTGCTGCAAGTTGCGCTGTCCACAAAATGAGACAGTTTTCATCGTACACAATCTCCATACAGATGTATAGCAGGTGTATACATTTTTTTCCTCGCTGATCTCGAGGCGCTGCATTTAAGCCGATAACTTTTAGGACAGACTACTTTGCTCTAAGGCGGAGTAAGATTGTGCCCAGAAGTGGTTGCACGGTGCGTCATGACTGTGGGCTACAACCACCTAGTTCATGCTAGGTGGTTGTGTTTTGTCAAGCAGGGACAACATTAAAGCAACATGCGCTTAGCGCTTCAGCTGAAGGCATATGTTGATTCCTGCTCTGCGCTACAGTAAAAAATCAACCTAATACAAAAAACAACAAACTCCTGCCACTGAAATGGTGTTTCAGGTTCTAAATCTTCAGATAATTGGTTAATTGTTGTTATATTGCTGTTGACACTGTTTCAAGTTACTTTGCTGTTTGAAATGAAACATTAAGACACGGAAAACTACACTGTAAGAAAACAGCACTAACTACTACACAGGTTCCACGATATGACGTGTACCTTTTGGAAAGTTACTCTGAAAGTTGAAGAAACTACACTGTAAGAGACAGGAAACTACACTGTAAGAGACAGGAAACTACACTGTAAGAGACGGAAAACTACACTGTAAGACATGGGCCAGATTATAAAGTGCTGCCGATACTTCTCCTTCCCTTTAGCTCCATTAAAGTTCCTGAATAGTAACTTGAATGAAACGGCCTTCTTCTCTGTTGTTCTCGGTAAAAGAACATATCTCTGCAAGTTACTAGTTATTCTCTGTAATATAACTGATGCATTTATAGTTTCTCAGTTCAAACATTAAATATCTTGTCTTTGCTGTGTATTCAATTGAATATAGGTTGAAAAGGATTTGCAAATCATTGTATTCTGTTACTATTTACGATTTACACAACGTGCCAACTTCACTGGTTTTGGGGTTTGTATGAAGCATTAAAATTTTATGGGTTTTTTTGCATGTTTGCAGAGTCTGTTCGCATTGCCTTTCCCAGGTGATGAAGGCAAAGGTCTGAGCAGCGATGGGAGAGCACTTAAGGCAGGCACCAGCCCAATGTGCTGAGGAGGGCTAAAGGAGGCCAAAAACATCACCCCGGTTATATTTTACAATGCCTCACAAAGAAGTTAATATTAAAAAGGAGAGTTTCTATCACACAAAGATTACTTTTATACTTTATACTTTGTGTTCATTTTTTGTGCAGCAAAAGGAATAGTTAATATAAAATGTATTTAAATGTAGTTAATATAAAATGTATTTAAATGTAGTTAATATAAAATGTATTTAAATGTAGTTAATATAAAATGATTTTTCCACTTTACTGCTTTATATGTTTGTGTGTTTATATTTTGAAAGGATCCCTGTTTTACATGTAACAATTATGCCCACTTCATGACTGTAAGGGTTTTATTCTGAATGAAAAAGTGTACTGTGATAGCAATAACAGTTGAGTGATGATTGCCAAATGAAGATCAGTGTTAATGAATAAGCATGACATTAGAGTAAAACTGTATGGAATGTTCAAAGGTCAAAAAAGAGAAAACACTTAGTCTACAAAGTAGTCAGAACATCCTGGGAGTACATGTATCAAGGTAAGCATTGCAGCTAAAGTTTGGTAGAGAATCTGGTTCGACAGTAGTGTAACCACTACACAGGTTCCACAAAATAACGTGTACCTTTGGGAAAGTTATCCTAAAAGTTGAAGAAACTACACTGTAAGACACGGGCCGTATTATAAAGTGCTACCAATATTTCTCCTTTCCTCTAGCTCCATTAAAGTTCCTGAATAGTAACTTCAGAGAGCTCAACAACATTAAAGACATGGTAGTTCATGTTAACAGAATAATAGAAGCTTTATTGTCATGTCATCAAAAACAGTGTATTTACACACCAAATTTAAGGTGCTTCTCTGGACAGTGCTTAAAAGAGAAATAGTAAATAATCTGCACACATATATTAGTATGACCATGACAAATGATCATGGATGACCTACTGCTGTGGACCTGCTCCACTCCATGTGCTCTATCCTGCATCAACCATCAACAGAAATGACACCATTTAACATGAATTATTATTTTCAGACCAGTTCAATTTAATGGTAGTCCATGCTGCTATATTTATCAACATCCATTCCTCTACACATTATATTCACTGCAGATGTTAACATTAAAATTAGGATGATCTCTCTATTCATGGTTGTCTAGATTATCCATCCATCTTAGACATCTTTATAATCATAGGGACACTTTGAAAATGGGAGGCCACATTTCAGAGGGCTATAATCCCAAATACATTTATATTCAGCAAAGACATGATGTGGACAGATTTATGGTCTGGGTCTCCATGGGTCTGTCTCTGTCATAAATTCTTATTTTTACTTCCTTTGTCTCTGCCTGGATGGATCCATCTCTGAGTGTTTGTATGAGTATGTACAGATAAATATCTATTTGTGCATGTTTATATGCAAACACGTGTCTATAAATGAAGAGTTTGTCTTCAGCCTGCTCTGTTGTAAGGTGTCTTGAGATAACACCTGTTATGAAGTAGGGACATAAAAGTAAAGATTGATTGATTGATCATGAAATTTGACCAAAATTCAACAGTGTGGACTATTTTTAAATAGGAAGGAGTTAAGACTGTAGGGACCACTCTGAATTTTTATGCTGATTAAATGTTTGTCACATTTAAGCAGAATAAAACATAAAGCACTTTTTACAACAGACTGAAAAAGTGTAAATCTTAAAAAACGCCACTGTTATATTTCTCTGGATATCTTATCTGTGTCAGGCCATTGTCCATAAACCACAGAGAAGGATGTGTGTGGATGCTGCCATAGATCCACGTCTGTTTTTGCCTTTCTTTATGGACTAAATACACCCAGAGCTCATCATGCTCAGATGAAACATTTATCCTGATCCTGTTCAGAGATTGTTTTTCTACCCAGTTCTAACTTTGTGCTGAAAAGTGGTGGACATCATATCTCCAAATAATGTGGAGAGTCTTCTTAAATAAAGGGTATAAATATTTAAAAATGTGCAGACATCATGTGGTTTGATTTCACCACTAAAAGTAAATGAAGTTAGATCATCAGATCGATAGATAGATGTACTTTTGAGCCCTAGATGGTAAATTGAGGAAAAGTTACGGGAAGAGAAAATGTATCTTTGAACCTTGGCTACTCGGGGTGAACAGTGGAGAAAGTCAACAAATGGCCCTCTGTTTCCAGAGCCCTGATTGGTCCATGCTGTGTTTGATTGACCTGGTTATACTGAACATGGGTCACTCTTACTCAGTCTGGAGCTCAGTCTGTTCTGGTCTCTGAGCATAATCATGAAATCATGGATGAGGGACACTTACAGGAAGTCTATGACAGGGTGGCTGCTTCCATGTAAGACATTACTCCATGACACCAGGACCTCCTACCAGACATGGGCATAGAAATTTAAGGAGTCAGGGAACACGTGGATATACACCGAGTCAAGGTCTAATCATTTCTGCTGATGAGTTTGTCATATCACAAATTCAGAGCAAAACTGTGATGACATTTTTCACATGTTTGGTAAAGATGATCCCTGTGGTGCTGCCGTGCAGACCTACATGAAACAGTCACTGCAGGTTGGTCCTGGCCTTATTCTCCTTTCTTTATATACACAACCTCTCTTTTCACTGTTATACAGATGATCTGCAAATCTATGTGCCAGTGAATCCGAACAGTTACAGTGCACAGAATTATTTGTTTTCTTGTTTTGCAGAAATCATTCAGTGGTTGGCCAAAATTTTCTTTATCTCAACGATAGTAAAACAGAGTGCATCATGTTTGGAGACACAGGGTTCCTGGATTTGGAGCCTTGTTTCCAACACTTAGTCAAAACGTCAGAAATCTGGGATTCGACCCCTTATAATCATGCTTTTATAAGCTCAAAACTTGACTGTAATGCTCTTTATGTTGGTGTCTCCCAGGCTTCTCTTGGTCTCCTCCAGCTGGTTCAAAACGCTGCGGCCCGTCTTTTAACCAGCACGAACAGACGAGAGCTCATCACTCCTGTTCTTAAATCCCTTCATTGGCGTCCTGTCCAGTACAGGATTGATTTTAAAATGTTAATGTTTGTTTTTAAAGCTCTTAATGGTCTCACCCCAGTGTACTTAACTGAGCTTTTAACTGTTCAGGGGCCTGGTAGAGCGCTGAGGTCATCAAACCAACTTTTGCTGAAGTGCCCAGGTCAAAATACAAACACTGGGGTGATCAAGTCTTTTCCATCACTGCTCCAGGCTTTGGAATAAGCTCCCTGTTGAAATGCTTCTCATTTCTGACCCGGGCCTTTTCAAATCTAGACTGAAGACATATTTATTCAGGATGGCTTTAATACCCAGTAGTGTGGTGACACTTTACTTTTACTTTTATTGCTGTTACTCCTTTAATTTATTTTAATTGTGTTATTTATTGCTTTTTACTTCCACCTATTGTAAAGCACTTTGGTTCACTCAAAGGGTTGTTGTAAAGGGCTGTATAGATAAAGAACATTTACATTTTACATGTCCATGCCCATGTGTGAGTGCAGCAATAGGACAGCAGGGGTCAGTAAGTCCATGTCTCTGCTGGAAGATCCCGTCTCCAAGGACAAACATGGATGTGATCCAGTCACAAGCAAAGATATCATGCCTTGCTACATTTCAGAGCCACTGGTCTATGGTCCTAACAAGACCTGGACTGGGCAGCTGGAGTTCACATGTGGCCCTGATATCACCTTAATGCAGAAGATCACTCAGATTAAAATCCAAAAACAATCTTATGAGGAGACCCTGAAATAATCTGACAAAATTAAACAATAATAATGTCAAGAAAATAAAGCTGTAGTTTCAATAACAGTCTCTGAGATCATCTCCTTTATGCATTTGTCAAGATAGAAATAAAGTTTTACTATCTAATAAATGCTGTGGCATGAAGAATTAGCAGAAACTGGGTTGAATTCTGTGTTTAGCTCAAAGGATTTAGTTTTATTAATCACACTTTAGTTACATACAATATATGGCTGTTCAAAATAAGACTGCTGCTGTAATACAACTAATTTAACAAAAAAAATTTAAGAGATGCACAGACCTTGTTTAAAGTCTTAATTAACTTAATTTGTTTATTTCTTCCTATATAAGGTCATCATAGCTTAAAAACTCTGCAAGTTGCAACATGTGTCCTGATATTTTACCTAATGTTTCATGCATATCTTTGTTATGAACCTTCTGCTATACTGTTGAAACAACTGAATTTTCCTCATTTAAGATGAACAATTTCTGATTCTGACACATTGTCCGTGTCTTTCTCCTTCAGTCTCCTGCAGCATTCAGGTCTTCTGATCAGAGCTCCCAGCTCAGGTGAATTATTAACGCTCTATAAACACAAACTGAATCAATCCAAAGTGACACTTTCAGTCAGTGATAGTAGCAGGAAGTAATAACACCTGTGCCGACCGTGGCTTCCCAACCTGAATCACACCTGGCTCTCAGCTCACCTTCATCAGCTCCTCACAGACTCGACCTGACCACCAGATGATTCCTTCACACTTTCACACTCTGTCACACAAACATGACCGCTGACAGACCCGGCCCCCTTTGTGAATACTCAATTCTCATTGGCCAAAAGTTTTCCCCTGCACTGTCCCCCACAGGTACCTTTGATCACAGCCCCCTCTGCTGGTTACACAAGTCATTACATCCTTCAAAGTTTGACCCTCCTGAATCTGGTCCTGATGTGAAAACCACACTTTTGTCTCAGTGCTCACGACCTGCACTTAACAAAGGTCACAGGTCACTTTCTCTCACCTCTTTGTTCATTCCTGTGAGAATTAGTGACAGATTGATGAGTTATTTATCCACCAGCTATTCTATCTCGTAGTAGAAACACAAATAACTTAATCCAAGTAAAGCCTGCCCTCTTCTCAGAGCCTCACACCTCAGCACCTCTCAGGACTGCACTGGTGAATGCTCGCTCCATTATCAATAAATCATTTTTACTCAATGACATCATCAAATCTAAAAACCTAGACTTTATGTTCATAACAGAAACCTGACAAAGGACCAGTGAACCTGCCCCTCTAATTGAGTTTTGTCCTCCTGATTACTCCTTCATTAGCTCGCCCAGAACTTCAGGTCGTGGTGGAGGCCTTGCTGCTGTGTTTAAAAATATGTTTCCCTGCCGTTTGGTGAACACTGGTTCCTTCTCTTCCTCTGAACTGCAGATGATCCAACCTCTTTTATACCATCTTGGTCTCCACCTGGTCCAAACAGCTGCTTTTTAACTGATTTTAGTGACTTTATCCTCCATCCTAAAACTTTGAAGATCCATTCCTCTTGGTGATGTTAACATTCACATTGATGATGTCTCTGATAAGTCTGCCTCGGACTTTCTCAGCATAACTGAGTCATTTAATCTGACCCAGCATGTAACAGGTGCTGCTCATGTCAGAGGACAGACATTAGATCTTCTCTTCACATTTGGTCTAAAGGCTGATTCTGTTCTCCTTGATGAACTGTTTATTTCTGATCATAAATGTATTTAATCTGATTTGTCTTTTCACTTAGAGCTTCGGCCCTGTCTATATTCGCTTCTTTAACCCTCTGAAAATGGGATGTCACATCTCAAGAGGCCTTTAATACATTTATATTTAACGGAGACAAATATGGTAGGGATGACCTTGTGGTCTGGGCACCATGAGTTCATCACTACCATAAATTCTTATTTTCAGTAAGAATATCTAAGATTATACTTCTATAAAATGATCACCACAACCATTCAGACATGAGGACCCTCCTGAAAATGAGATGCATCATCTCAAGAGGCTAACCTCTAATAAATCAGATGACAGGTCTATGGTTCATGGATCTGTCTCTAACTTTAGTTCTTACTTTAGTCCACTTGTCTCCTCTTACCTCCCTTCCTTTGCCCTCACACCAACACAGCATGGTGTGGATTTGCTGTTCATCATGAGACTGGGATCCACATTCAAGATTTCCTGCTGCTTAACAGAAGGTTTTTTCTTGAGTCATGATGGAGGGATCCATGATTGGCTATTTGGATTCATGTTGGTGTTGGATGAATATATTTGTATATATATGTATATGTGTATTTTATATGTAAATATGTATCTATGCATATATGTGTATCCATAAATGAAGAGCTTTATGCTCGATTGTAAAGTGTCTTGAGATAACACTTGTTATGAATTGGAGCTATACAAATAAAGATTGATTGACAGAGATTAATATTTTGCAAATCTTGTCACTCAGAACAGACATAATCCTTAGTTGCTGTTTTAAACTAATAATGTCTCTTCTCCATCACCCAGTATCCCATTATCTTCTGATGATGAATGTGAAAGATTTCTTTCTTTCTTTTTTGGCAAGATCAATGACTTACAAGCACAGATCACTCCATCTTTTCCTTCTGCTCTTCCCTGCCCTCCTCACCTAACAGTCCTGGACAAGTTCTCCCCCATCTCCCAACAAGAACTAAAGAATCTAGTTAAAACTATGAAAACTTCCTCTAGTTCCTTTGACATGTTGCCCATCCATCTACTAAAATCTGAAATTGATTCTATTAGCCCTTATTTTCTTTCAATCATCAACAAGTCATTAGAATCTGGACATGTACCTCCACATTTAAAACATGCCGCCATACCACCACTTCTCAAAAAAACAAATCTGGAGCCCTCTCTGCCCCAAATTATAGGCCCATTTTAAAATTGCCATTTATCTCAAAAGTTTTAGAAAAAGTGGTTACCATTCAACTTTCAACTGCCCTGGATGCTCATGACATCCTGGATAAGTTTCAGTCTGGTTTTCGTCAGTCCCATTCCACAGAGACAGCTCTTCTCAGAGTTTCCAAAGACCTCCTCCTTAGCAGTGACAAAGGAAAATGTTCTGTGTTGGTTTTATTGGATCTCAGTGCAGCATTTGACACTGTGGATCATAATGTTTTAATTAATAGACTAAGGCAGTGGGTGGGCATCTCTGACTCTGCCCTTGATTGGTTCTCCTCCTACCTGTCACAGAGAACTTTCTCTGTCACTGTCAATCCCAATACCTCTTCAAATTCCTCCCCTACTTTGTGGAGTTCCTCAAGGCTCAGTCCTTGGCCCAATATTATTTTATCCGTACCTGCTCCCACTAAGCCACCTAATCCACAGTTTTAGCCATGTATCATATCATTGTTGGGCAGATGATATCCAGCTATCCTTTTCACCCAATGATCTTTCTCAAGTGTCAACCCTGTTCAGTTGTTTAAGTGCCATTAGAGACTGGATGTCAGATAACTCACTACAACTCAACTCTGAAAAACAGAGGTCCTTGTCTTGGCTCCAGAGAGCTTAGTGCTAGACATACTTCAGAAACTGGGAATCCAGTTTTGCAAAGCCAACTCTACATAATCTTGGTGTTTCTTTCAGCCACTCACTTTCTCTAGATCATCGTGTCAATAACCTTGTCCGTTCTTGTTTTTTTCATCTCAGAGATATTGCACAACTCCGACACATTGTCTCTACAGCTCAAATGGAGATGGTTATTCACGCATTCATTTCTTCCCGTTTAGACTACTGTAACTCACTTTTCACCTGTCTCAGTAAAACATCCATAAACCGTCTACAATTAGCACAAAATGCTGCAGCCAGATGACTGACCAGGTCTCCAAAAAGGTCACACATCACACCAATTCTGTTTTCACTCCACTGGCTTCCCATTTATTTCAGAATACATGTTAAGATACTTTTGCTCACTGTCAAAGCCCTCCATGGTCAGGCTCCAGCATACGTCACAGAACTCTTGAAACACTACATTCCTGGTAGGTCTCTTCGGTCCACTGAGCAAAACCTGTTGGTTGTTCCTCACTCCAGACTGAAAACTAAAGAAAACTATAGAAATCACTCAATTTAGAGAAGGTGTCATGTTGGCATATTTAGATAAAGACCTTTGAATAAAAAATGTAGCCTACTGATTAAACATTAAAGCAGAGTAACATTCTGACTAGTCCAGTGTGTGTTGTGCTAATGTTCAGCAGCTGTATCTGGTTAAAGGATTAGCAGATATCCATAGAAGCAGCCTCTTAATGACTGGGACTCTGGAATAACCATGGCAGAGAAAACATCAGGCTAAAGAAAGACCAAACCAAACTGGACCAAGAGCAGCTTTTTCTCTTTGTCCAACCAGTGTTAGGATATGACCATCAACTGTTGAACAGAGCCCAGAGCAGAAGAAATTATCAGTTTGAGGTACACAGGTTTTAATTAAATTTCATCCATAATCATTCTGCAGGACAAAGGTTGACCATGCACACATTTCCTGAATATTTAAAGCCATCAATTATTTATATGAATTTGGGAGGTGTGGTTAACAAGTTCTCCAACTCTCCAAAGAGAAAAGAAAGCACATATAAATTATTCTAAACATGTTAATGTGATTGATGGTCTATGGTTGATAGAAGAGATTAATTGTGTGGTATATTTCACACATAAACCTCAACAAAACTAATTTACAAAACTTGGATAATTGGATATCCTTCAAGGCCGAGGACACAGTGAATCCCTGTGGTAAAGGAAATGTATGTTTACCTCCGCCAAGGAGGTAATGTTTTCGGGAGATTTTCTTTGTCCGTCTGTCTGTGAACAAAATAACTCAAAAGGTCATGGATGGATTTGGATGAAATTTTCAGAAAATGTTCAGCATTGGAGAAGGAAGAATTGGATCGATTTTGGTGTTGATCCGGATCAGCGTCTGGCTGCCATGGCAAAAAATGTGATTTCTGTGCATAACTACTGAACTAAAATAGATATCATTATGAATCCAGTTGCTAATGGTATGTTTTCATGGTCAAGGAATCTAAATATTTAGATGAAATAAAGATAGGACTAGTATTTATAGTGAAAATCGCAATATGGCTGAGGACTTTGGCGCTGGCGAAGGTCTGCGCTCTCTGAGTGCTTTTCTAGTTTATTAATGTGCCTGTTTAATCTTCTTTAACTGTTTTACTGTGAAAAGGAAATGGAGGCTTAAGGAGGCTTAAGCAGACAAACATCTCTTTTATTTTACTCAGTTGGGCTGTATAAAGTGCATATTAGCTGTTCTTCTGTCTTCTTATGCTGCGTTCACACCGCACACTACTTGTACTACCTCGGCAATCACTCTCCATGCAAAGTCAATGTACAGCCGCAATGGGGCGGGGTTAACCCTCCCGTGACGCGACAGCCGCTTGTCACACGACCGCATGGCACGCGCGATGTCAAAGTAAAAACAAGCTAATCTATTCAGTTATTCATACGGACTACAGGGCTGATGAGTTGCGCCTAGGCAGAACTAATCTCAGTGAGGACATTAGTTCAGCCTAGACGGACAGTGGTAAACTCACAGATGATGATTTATTTATCCTTTGAATGAGTGATTGAAGTTACCTATTTTGTTTGAGTTATTTAAAGTTATTTTGGGGCAGCTTTAGTATTTTCTGTTAACTCATTTATCTTAGTTACCCATTTGCTGCCAATTATATTGTGTTAGAATTATTGGTGAATTAGTTATATTGTTTCCAGTATCATTAACACTGTTTTCTTTCTCTTATCCAGTGGCTGAGTCGGGTCAAGTTTTCTTCGATTCAAAGCTGTTATTAATATTTTAGTCTTAATTCACATGCTGTAGTATAAAGTACAAGAGATTAACATCCATATTTTATCATCATTTTGTCAGTAGACCTCATACCTTGGATGGCTTTATTTTCAATCATAATATCTTTAAAATACTTTAATTCAATAAAATTTAATTTAATTTAAAAAAATACTTTAATCAATAACTTTTCAAACTATATGACACTTAGTAAAGAAAGTATAAGGCTATACAGAATAGTTTTGCATGTGCACGATAAACTTCTTGTTTATTTTAGAGGCTCAGTAATAATACACATTAAGATTAATCTTTTTTTTGGTCATAAATAATATTCCCTGAACAGTGAGGACACATAAACTTAGTTATGTAACATCAACTGTCAGATAACTGCAACAGATTTTATGTGCAGGACAAGGAGTCTAATTAACAAACTGACCTTCTGTCAAAATTTAACTTAATTACTGAATTTGAAGAAATGCATTTAGTTTTGGTATGTTAAGTTTAAAATAATAAAACTATAATCAGTACAGTAAAGGGATAAGAAAGGCTCTAATGACTGGGTTTGCCTTGGGCCCCCAAATGACTAAATACTCCCCTGACTACATTAGAATAAAAAATGGGGGTTTCTCATGATAAACTTTTGACTTGAGATATCTAGAAAACTACCAACATTTAAATGTTATGATGGGAAACATAGTGAGTTAGGATTTATGGATGTATGATCTCCCAGGGCTCCTGTTATTATTATATTTAACTCTTTATTGACCCATTCCTTTGCTCAGAAACTATTTTTTTCTATCTGAGGTTCAAACTGCAACATTTTTTATTCAACAAATTTAAGTGTTTGATATTTTTGAGATTTGACTCATGATGACTGTTAAGATTATAGCAAGCTAACTCCTCAAAAATCCTAAAAGACAAGGATTGATATTTATTTATTTATTTGTTGTTTATTATGTAGAGGAGCGTCTTCTGTCTTTTTCTTCTCCTTTCCTCTGTGCTCCTGCTCACGCCAGCCGGAGGTGGAGCGTCCTGATTGGACGGCAGCAGTGGCACATTTCAATTTGCTTAGAGCTGTTGGCTGATGTTTTAAATGTGATGGCAGAAGAAGAGGCGCTGACCCTTCTCCTTCCTCAGGACCAATGCCACAGCTCTCATAAGAATGGGGCTGAAGCCGCTGGTTTTTGGGATTTTGTAAAAACTATTTAAGTTTAAGCAGTAAGGTAATGTAGGGGAGAGAAGAGCTATGGTTTTCATTTTCTCCTGTTTTTCTGTTAGGGAGATACTTTAGCTTTATACCTGTTTTCTTTTTCTTTAGTGGTTAGGTAAGATTTTGATTCATAAGAACGTGTTTTTGTTGTTTCATTTTTGGGCTACTTTCCCCTAATGTTTATTTAGTTTGAAAAATAAGAAGAAAATAATTATTTAAAAAATATATTGTTGTTTGAACCACAAAAATTGTGTTTGTTGTTTCTTGCTGGTGTGCCTTGGGGTGACAAAGGAGTGGTCAATTTTGTTTCTTCCAGTATCCCCTAGACTGGTCGTAACAAGGTTGTCTTGAATCCTCCCTCTCTCTGGAGGACCCTGATTGTAACTCACTAGAGACATGTGGAGCCACAAAGTCTCTCTTCATTTCCCACCAACTACAACAAGCAGACATCTGTGTGGATGATAGAGATGTATTTATTACTCTGGACTTCCTTCCTCAGCACTGACTGAGACCTGATAAGGTGTTCAAACAGACTTTGTACCCAGAGTCTTAAATAATTCTGTTCTACCCCAGAAGATTCTTAGGTGCCATCTAAGTTGACTTTTGACCTCCCTGGTCATTCTGACCCCTCATCTGCTCCTCCTTATCTCTGTCCAGATGTTTTCAGCCAACAGAAAATCACAAACATTATAAACTCTTTAAATGAAACAATGGACACATCCAACAATGTGATATTTCACCCTGTCATGAAAAATGCATACTGATGATGTGACTTCTGTGTTTTTTGCCTTAAAATTCCAAAGTTATGAACAAGTTGAATTGTTTTTAAGCCTTCTGACAAACCAACAGCGCCCCTCAGTGGAAACTGAGGAGAGAATTTCTCTCCAAAGGCGTCTGTACTCTGTATTATTTCAATTCACTCTGTTTTATTGAAGAATACTTGTAATAGGATCTCTACACCTTAAGTATTAGTAGCATACCATCTCAAAGGCATGCAAACTTATATGTCTAAGCACTGACCATATATATGTTGTTTGTTTGAATTTTAATAAGATTGAAACTGTTTTTTTTTCTTATTGTTTAGATGTGGACCATTTGGTATCAAAATGTTTACCAGAAGATTTTCTATGCAGTTGGAGTGCTTATGTTAGATGTTTAATCAAAGCACGACTTAAAATTTTGGCCAAATATGTTTATAAAATCTTTGTTCCTCATCTAAGGTCCTCCTCCTGTGAGACCCTCCTTAGGAGTCAAACACCAGTGAGACACATTTCTTCTCTCTCTCTTCTTTCTTCATAAGTTAGGAAGCTCTAAGACTCCAAAGATTTGCTTCATAGTAAATGGACTTTTGTTACTAATTTCAGAATAATATTCGACCGGCTAATTATTGATTTTTGGAATTAAGTACTAATCTTTTTTATGTATATATATATAATCGAGACCTCAGCGCTCTAAGCTTCAGCTTCACCTTTAACAGAACCTGCCAGTCCAATCTCAGATGGTACCTCTCTCCTGTGAAACCCGGACCAGCTCACATCAGAACATCATCCCTGGATCCATCACGCTGGATAGAGTGTAGACTTCAGCCTCCGAATGGGACGACTCCAAACTAGAGCAGTCCTTCAGGCTCTGTAGTAGCTCTGGACCAGTTTGAGATCTGATCCAAAACAACGTCATAGTAAGACCGCGGTTCTGAATTCCTTTAGATGGGCTTGAGTATGTCTTGGTTTAATTCTCCAATAATTTCCCTCTGATCTGACCTTTCTAAAGTAGGTTAATTTGTTAAATTAATCCTCTATAACTACTCCATATACTTCAATGTTCCTTGAGGGTCATAACTTCTTTCCTTATTCACAGCATCATTGATCAGTATGACTCTGACATTTATTCCTTCTTAAGTTTTCTATTTTATTTTATTTTGTTATTTCTAATCATCATATTCTTTTTTTTAAATCACTGTTATATTTAAAGTTCTGTCTGTTGGTATTCTATTTGGAAGGTTGACATCACTGCATGAGAGTTCTGTCTTTAGACTTGAGAATGATGAAAATTGATAAAGTTTGATTTAATTGATTATCTGTGTTAATGAAATAATTTATAAATCAATGAATTAATAAATTAATTACATTTTACCTTTTTTGTATATAAATGATGGCGCCCCTTTAATTTAAGGAGCAAAACTGGTTATGACATGACGATTAATGTCTTTAATATTTATCCAGTAATATCCAGAAAATAATCACAACAAGACGATGAATATTTCTCAAGATAGAGCTGTACGATCAATGTCATGTAATCACGATGTGTTTTCTAATAAGTGAGAAATATCAATGTTTCCTTCCACCTCCCAAAAATAACTAAAGCTAAAACTTTTCATACATTTATCAGGAAGAAGACATGGTCACCCCCAGATCTCAGTTGCTAGACCTCAGGATTCGTCACTTCCTGGTGAGCGTATTCGTCACTTCCTGTTTCACAGTGCAGCGCTGTTTGTAGTGTGTTGTCTCTGCTCAGCTAACACTAATTTTAACTGACTAATATCTGCCATTTGAGCTTATAATTGTTTTGATTGATTACGATCTACGTTCGATCGAACGTACTAAGGTCTACTACAACCACTCTAGATTCTCTCAAGCAGTCATTTAGTTCTACTTTCTTCTGCTTAGCATAGCTTAGCTTAGCTTTTTAGCATGGCTTCTCCCTCCGTTCCTGCTCTGTCCTGTCCTATGTGCCAGATGTTTAGCTACTCCTCGTCCTCCTTTACTGATAGCGGTATTTGTCTGAAGTGTAGTTTATACTTAGATTTGGAGGTGAGGGTGTCCGATCTGGAGAAGCGGCTCTGCACCGGATCCAAATCCTCTTACGTAGCCGTAGCTAGCGGTGCAGACCGCGCTAGTGCTAGCGTTAGCTTAGCCTCCCCCCCAGCTAGTAATGGCTGGGTCACTGTCCGCGGCAAGCATAGCCGTAAGTCAAAGACCCACTCGATACCCCACCATCCGGTTCACGTTTCCAACAGGTTTTCTCCCCTCGGTGATGGTGGTAACCCGCCCACAGGGGAACAAACACTGATAATTGGTGACTCCATAGTCAGAAACGTGAAGATAGCGAAGTCAGCGGGCATAGTTAGGTGTATCCCAGGGGCCAGAGTGGGCGACATTGAGGCAAATTTAAAGTTGCTGGCAAAGAGTAAACCTAAGTTTTCTAGAATAGTCCTCCATGTCGGCACGAATAACTCCCGACGTCGCCAGTCTGAAGTTACCAAATTAAACATTGAATCAGTGTGCTCTTTTGCAAAGAAAATGTCGGACTCCGTAATTTTCTCTGGCCCCTTGCCCAATCTGACCAGTGATGATATGTATAGCCGCATGTCATCATTCAACTGCTGGCTATCGAGGTGGTGTCCAGCAAACGATGTGGGCTTCATTGACAATTGGTCAACCTTCTGGAGAAAACCTGGCCTGATAGGAAGAGATGGCATCCATCCTACTCTGGCTGGTGCATCTCTCCTATCAAAAAACATGGCAGAGTCACACTTATGACCTCTCAGAGATGAGACCATGTTGCAGAGCTGCAGTCCTCCACGCTCCTCTGCGCTTGCTCTAGGACAGTTTTCCTGCCATTACTGTTATGACAGCTGTGTTCATCACTTAGATAACTGCTATGGCTTTTGTAATAGTGATAAACATTATTCCATAGAGACTGTGTCAGTCCCCCGACCCAAAGCTCACTTAGATATTAACACAAAAACAAATAAAAGAGGTGTCAACCATAGAAATCTTATTAAAATAAAACCTTCAAATGTAGTGGCTTTAAAACATCAGAGAATCAGATGTGGTCTCTTAAATATTAGATCACTGAGGTCCAAATCTTTACTGGTGAACGACCTTATATCAGAAAATCAGATTGATTTATTCTGTCTCAATGAAACATGGCTACGTGAAGAGGAATATGTCAGTTTAAATGAGTCCACTCCCCCCAGTCATTCAAATATTCATATACCACGCGACACAGGCTGTGGTGGTGGTGTAGCAGCTATTTATCATTCCTGTCTCCAAATCAATCACAGACCAAAGGCTAAATATACTTCTTTTGAAAGCCTTACTCTAAATTTATCTCATACTGATTCAAAAACCGGCCAGACAGTTCTGTTTGTGATAATTTACCGTCCTCCAGGCCCATACTCTGAATTCTTATCAGAATTCTCTGAGTACATATCAAACTTGGTCCTTAGCTCTGATAAAATAATCATTGTAGGTGATTTTAATATCCATGTGGACAAAGAGAGTGATAGTCTTAGCTCAGCTTTTATGTCATTAATAGACTCAGTTGGCTTTACTCAGTCTGTTAATGAAGCTACCCATCATTTTAATCACACTCTTGATTTGGTTTTAGCATATGGCCTTGATATTAATGAACTGAAAGTTTTTCCTGAAAATCCATTTTTATCCGACCACTTCTTAGTAACTTTTAGCATCCTCCTGGAAGATTCTGTGTTTTGCAGCAAAATTGTGAGCAGTAGAAATCTGTCCAGTGATGCTGTGGCTAAATTC
The DNA here is from genome assembly GCA_036419115.1 of Scarus forsteni. Taxonomy (NCBI): domain Eukaryota; kingdom Metazoa; phylum Chordata; class Actinopteri; order Labriformes; family Labridae; genus Scarus; species Scarus forsteni. The sequence continues at coordinate 519,122 of JAZDUH010000069.1, forward strand.
AAAGACACCATTCCTACTGCCTTAAGCTCAATAAGTTGGCCAACCGATAACTGTGATATTAGCCTTAGCCCCACTCAGCTGGATCAGCTTGTTGATGACTCAGCCAGTCTACTAAGATCCACTTTGGACTCAATTGCCCCACTGAGACAAAAAAGTATTAAACGTCAGAGGACAGCTCCTTGGTTTAACTCAGAAACTCGTACACTTAAACAAACAACCCGTAAATTAGAGAGAATGTGGCGCTCTGATAAAAGGGAAGAGTCACGTATACTTTGGCGAGAGAGTCATAATAACTACATGAGAGCCTTAAAACATGCTCGAGCTGCCTACTACTCCTCACTTATTGAAGAAAATAGGAACAACCCTAGATACCTCTTCAGCACTGTAGCCAGGCTGACACAGAGTCAGAGCTCTATTGAGCCTGTGATTCCTCTAGCCCTGAGCTGTGAGGACTTTATGAACTTTTTCAATGATAAAATTCTGAAAATTAGAGATAAAATTAGCAACTCTTTATCTCCAGCTGAACCTGTCGTACCTCTAAATGTAGTAGTAGTTAGACCTGAGTTAGACAGTTTCTCTACGATTAGCCTTCAGGAGCTAAATTCTCTCGTCTCCTCCTCTAAATCATCAACCTGCCTTTTAGACCCGATCCCAACTAAACTGTTCAAGGAGGTCTTTCCTCTAGTTTGTCCATTGTTGCTGGAGACAGTAAATATATCTCTATCAACAGGCTACGTACCACAGTCTTTTAAAACAGCAGTAATCAAACCCCTCCTTTAAAAACCTAACCTCGATTCAGGAACATTATCTAACTACAGGCCTATTTCTAACCTTCCATTTGCCTCAAAGATCCTGGAGAAAGTAGTAGCTGATCAGCTAGGTGACTTCCTTCAAGACAATAGCCTGCTTGAGGACTTTCAGTCAGGATTTAGAGCTCATCACAGCACAGAGACTGCTCTAGTTAAAGTAACCAATGATCTACTTTCAGCTTCAGATGAAGGACTTCTCTCTGTTCTTGTTTCGTTAGATCTTAGTGCTGCTTTTGACACCATTGATCATGATGTTCTTATACAGAGATTAGAGATGTTACTTGGGATTACAGAGACTGCCTTAAATTGGTTTAAATCCTACTTACCTAATAGATATCAGTTTGTACACGTGAACAACAAGTCCTCTGTGTACACTAAAGTAAGTTACGGGGTTCCTCAAGGTTCGGTACTAGGTCCAGTTCTCTTCTCTATATATATGCTTCCTCTTGGTGATATCATGAGGAAATACTCTGTTAATTTTCACTGCTACGCTGATGATACACAGCTTTAGGTATCACTGAAGTCAGGTGAGACAAACCAGTTAGACAAACTAGATGCCTGTTTAAAGGACATCAGATCCTGGATGGCCAGAAATTTTCTTCTTTTTAACTCAGACAAGACAGAGGTTATTGTGCTGGGCCCTCGACACCTTAGAGAATCCTTTTCTAGTGATTTAACTGCCATAGATGGCATTAGCTTGGCACCAAGCACAACTGTTAGAAATCTAGGAGTGCTATTTGATCAGGATTTATCCTTTAACTCTCACATAAAGCAAATTTCAAAAACAGCCTTTTTTCATCTTCGTAGCATCGCTAATATCAGGCCTATCCTGTCCCAGAACGATGCTGAAAAGCTAGTCCATGCTTTTGTTACCTCTAGATTGGACTATTGTAATTCTCCGCTTTCAGGCTGTCCCAGCAAGTAACTTAAGACGCTTCAGCTGGTCCAAAATGCTGCAGCACGTGTACTGACTAGAACTAGGAGAAGAGACCACATTACTCCTGTATTAGCTTCTCTGCATTGGCTTCCCATTAAATATAGAATAGAATTCAAGATTCTTCTCCTCACCTATAAAGCTCTCAGTGGACAGGCACCAGTCTATCTTAAAGAACTTGTAGTGCCGTATATCCCTTCTAGAACATTGCGCTCCCAAAATGCTGGCCTACTTGTGGTACCATCAATCGCCAAAAGTAGTATGGGAGGTAGAGCCTTCAGTTATCAGGCTCCTCTTCTCTGGAACAATTTACCGACCACAGTTCGGGAGGCTGACACTCTCTCTACCTTTAAGGTTAGACTTAAAACATTCCTGTCAGGAACAATGGCAGGGCAACCAATAATGCGGATGGAGACAAGTCCGAGATTCAAAAAACAGGTTTTATTAAACAGTCCAAAAATCCAATACCACAGGAGGTTCTCAGGCCAGGCAAGGTTCGATACACAAAGGAGGTAGTCGGACAAAACAGGGGTCATGCACAAAAAGGCAGTCAAAAACAGGCAGACAAAAACAGACGAGGAAAAGGCAGAAAAACGTGGTCAAGAATAAACGGGTCGAGATCAGAACTGTGGTAAGAATAAAGAACGCCCAGAAAGTGACTAACAGTGCAAACAATCCGGCACAGGACAGAGGGAGACAGGAGGTTAAATACAAGAGGTAATGAGGGGGATTGGGAAACAGCTGGGAAGGAACAATCAGGGAGCGGGTGTGACAAGCCGGAACAAGGAAGTAAACCTGTGAAGACAAGAAAGAAACGTGAGTCACCAAAATAAAACCGGAAGTGAACATAAAACATGAAACACGAAGACAAACAGGGAACTTAACAGACAGGATCATGACAGTACCCCCCCCTCAAGGGCTGGCTCCTGATGGCCCAGGAGCATCAGGATGGGAGGCGTGGAACTCAGTGATCAACGAGGGATCCATGATGAACCGAGAAGACACCCACGAGCGTTCCTCCGGTCCGTATCCCTCCCAATCGACCAGGTACTGGAGGCCTCATCCCCTGGGGGCACTCTGCTGGGGTCTGAATGTCTCCCAGACCTTGCAGGACTCTGGACTCAATGTCCCAAGTAAGGGCAGAAACAAAACATGAGTTAGGCAAAATGGTTTTCGGAGTGGGATCTTTAACAGCCTGACCAAAATTTCTAGAGAGGCTGTCTGCTTTAGTGTTTTTGGAGCCAGGACGAAAAGACATGTTGAAATTGAATCTGCTGAAGAAAAGGGACCATCTGGCCTGACGAGAATTAAGCCTCTTGGCTGTTCTTAGATACTCTAAGTTTTGTGATTAGTCCAGACTGGAAATGGCTGAGAGGTCTCCTCTAACCAATGTCTCCACTCTTCAAGAGCCATCTTAACTGCCAACAGTTCCCTGTCCCCAATATCATAATTCTGCTCAGCTGAAGAGAGTTTTTTAGAGAAAAAAGCACAGGGATGAAGTTTACCATCAATGGAGCTAAACTGAGAGAGAACAGCCCCCACCCCAACATCAGAAGCGTCGACTTCAACTATGAATTGTTTGTTAGACTCAGGGAGACAGAGGATAGGCGCGGAAGTGAATCTGTTCTTTAGCTCAACAAAGGCTGACTCACACTGCTCAGACCAGACAAAAGACTTCAGTGGAGAAGTCAACTCATGAAGGGGTGAAGCTAGGCTACTGTAGTTACGAATAAATTTTCTATAAAAGTTTGCCTAACCAAGGAATCTTTGGACCTCTTTTCTGCAGGTAGGGGTGGGCCTATCTATCACTGCCTGAATTTTCTCTGGATCCATCTTAATCTCCCCTTCAGATAATACAAACCCCAAGAATGAGACTGTAGGTTTGTGGAAGTCTCACTTCTCTGCTTTCACGTATAGCTGGTGGTCCAGCAATCTTTGCAGCACCTGCCGAACGTGAGTGCGATGAGTATCCCCATCAGGGGAGAAAATCAAGATGTCGTCTAGGTAGACAAAAACAAAAGAGTTCAACATATCACGGAGTACAGCATTGACCAAATTCTGAAAAACTGCAGGAGCATTAGTAAGACCAAAGGGCATAACTAAATATTCATAATGACCGCTGGGGGTGTTAAAGGCTGTCTTCCACTCATCACCTTCTCTAATGCGGACCAGATGATAAGCATTACGTAGATCTAGCTTAGTGAATACTCTGGCTCCTTCCAACAACTCAAAGGCAGAAGAAATGAGCGGAAGTGGATACCTGTTTTTAACAGTGATGTCAGTTATGCCCCTATAGTCAATGCAAGGTCTGAGAGACTTATCTTTCTTGGAGACAAAGAAGAATCCAGCCCCAGCAGGAGACGAGGAGGGTCTGATGATTCCAGCAGCCAGAGACTCCTTGATGTATTTGTCCATTGCCTGTCTTTCAGGAGCAGAGAGAAAAAAAAGTCTACCACGTGGGGGCGTGGTTCCGGGGAGCAGGTCTATGGCACAGTCATAGTCTCTATGAGGAGGCAGGCTAGTAGCCTTAGCTTTACTGAAGACCTCCCCAAGATCATGGTAGGACTCTGGGACGGTACTAAGATCCGGATGTGTGTCATTAACAGTTTTAACCTGAGACTTGAAACATAAATCTTTACACTGAGGACCCCATGTGAGAACTTGCCCAGAGGTCCAGTCCAGTCTAGTCTAGGGTTGTGCTGTTCTAGCCAAGGGTGCCCAAGAATAATGTCGTGAGTCATGTCAGAGAGTACGTGAAAACTTAAATGTTCAAAGTGTGAATCAGGGAATATGACTTCTACTGACTGCGTACGATGCGTAATTTTGCCCAAACTAGAGCCATCGAAGGCTTTAACGTCGAGTGGGTGAGGGAGACGGAAGAGTCGGAGGTTAAGTCTCCTGGTGAGAGAGGGATGAATAAGATTAGCATCTGAGCCTGAGTCAATGAATGCATTAATCTTAATACAGTCAGTCTGAGTGCGTAGAGTGAGTGACGGTTCAAACAGTGCAGGTTTGCTAATCGTGACACTTTGACTCACCCTAATGGGCTGTGGGGCAGGTCTCTGGGCACCCTTGACGTGGCAGTCAGCAACTGCATGTCCCAACATACCACAATAGACACATCTCCCATCCCTATGGCGGCGTAATCGCTCCTCAGGGCTGAGGCGCATGCGTCCCAACTTCATGGGTTCTTCAGGAGTGGGTCTTGAGGGAGTAGAGGGTATGGGTTGGGTGACTGGAGCAGAGATGAACCTCTCATGGGTGGATGGTGCAGATGAGCAGGTCTCCCAGTGGCGAGGCGGCGAAGTGCGAGCGCGTGGTGTGCCTCTCTCATGCTCCTGATCCGTCAGCCGATTGTCCACTCGGGCTGCCAGAGCGATGAGTGGATTGAGATCTTCGGGTAGGTCTAATGGAATCATGACTTCTTTCACTCGGGTGTTTAGTCCTTTCACAAAGGCGTCTGAGAGGGCTGCTGTGTTCCAGCCAGACTCCACTGATAGCGTGCGGAACTCTATGGCATAATCAGTGACCCGTCTGTTACCTTGCCTTAACCCCAACAATGTTCGTGCCGCTTCTCTGCCTGAAGCGGAGTACTGAAAAACTTGGGAAAGGGCCTTGGAAAAATCTGCTTGTGATGAACATACTTTGGAATGGCGACTCCACTCAGCGGTAGCCCACTTCTCCGCTCTGCCGGTGAGGTGTGAGATCATAAAGGCCACCTTAGATCTTTTGGTGGGGAATGCAGCAGGTTGCATTTCGAAATGTAGTTCACATTGGGTCAAAAAAGGTCTGACTTCACCTGAGTCTCCGGAAAACCATTCAGGTCTGGACAACTGGTGAAATGATGAGGTGAAAGTGGCTGCAGCTGTGTCTGTCGTAGGACTCGGATGATCCTCTTCAGAAGGGTGGGGGTCGGGAGTCGCGGTGGCAGCTGTGGTCTCTGGCTCCCTCTGGAGGACAGTGGTGACGTTGCTTAGTTGAAGCTGAAGGCTGGCTAACATGGACTCCTGGCGGGCGTGTAACTCTTTGGTGTGAGCAAAAAGTGCAGCCATCTGTTCTTCCTGGTGGGCTAACCTTTTCCCCATGCTCTGAAGCGCTAAGCGAACGGGTTGCTCCTCCGCTGGTTGCATATTGGCTGGCTGGATTGTTCTGTCAATGGCAGGGCAACCAATAATGCGGATGGAGACAAGTCCGAGATTCAAAAAACAGGTTTTATTAAACAGTCCAAAAATCCAATACCACAGGAGGTTCTCAGGCCAGGCAAGGTTCGATACACAAAGGAGGTAGTCGGACAAAACAGGGGTCATGCACGAAAAGGTAGTCAAAAACAGGCAGACAAAAACAGACGAGGAAAAGGCAGAAAAACATGGTCAAGAATAAACGGGTCGAGATCAGAACTGTGGTAAGAATAAAGAACGCCTAGAAAGTGACTAACAGTGCAAACAATCCGGCACAGGACAGAGGGAGACAGGAGGTTAAATACAAGAGGTAATGAGGGGGATTGGAAACAGCTGGGAAGGAACAATCAGGGAGTGGGTGTGACAAGCCGGAACAAGGAAGTAAACCTGTGAAGACAAGAAAGAAACGTGAGTCACCAAAATAAAACCGGAAGTGAACATAAAACATGAAACATGAAGACAAACAGGGAACTTAACAGACAGGATCATGACAATTCCTCTTTGATAAAGCTTTCAATTAGGGACCAACTTATACTTTATAAATTAGTTCATAAATTACATTCATAGTCTAGATGCAACAGGCCTAGACTGCTAGACTGCCGGGGGTGGGGGGGGGGGGGGCACATTGGGCTTTCACTCTCACTCTCATCACTCTCTCTCTCTCTCTCTCTCTCTCTCTCTCTCTCTCTCTCTCTCTCTCTCTCTCTCTCTCTCTCTCTCCACATCTGCTTTTGCCCCGTTTGTTTGCTCCTGTACTCGTCTCTGGCTCTGGTCTTGTAGGTGGCCTGGGATCCTTGGTGTAGACTGCCTGCTGCTGTGGAGTCATGAAGCCTCAAAACTACAGTTATAAACATGACACATAGTTGGCCATTTTATTAGGAACATTCCATTCCCTTTATCATTATAGCTGGTAATGTAGACATTAGCATGATCTCCATATACATGACCATTACATCTACAGTATCTATATTTAATTACCACATAGTCATGAAGTCCCTCTTGAAAATGGGATGTCACATCTCAAGAGGCCTTTAACAAACTTATACTTAACTGAGACAAATATGGTTGGGATGACCTTGTGTTCTGGGCACCCATGAGTTCGTCACTACCATAAATTCTTATTTTCAGTAAGAATATCTATAATTATACTTCTATAAAATGATCACCACAACCATTCAGACATGAGGACCCTCCTGAAAATGAGATGTAGCATCTCAAGAGGCTAACCTCTAATAAATCAGACGACAGGTCTATGATTCATGGATCTGTCTCTAATTTTAGTTCTTACTTTAGTCCACTTGTCTCCTCTTACCTCCCTTCCTTCACCCTCACGCCAACACAGCATGGTGTGGATTTGCTGTTCATCATGAGACTGGGATCCACATTCAAGATTTCCTGCTGCTTAACAGAAGGTTTTTTCTTGAGCCATGATGGAGGGATCCATGATTGGCTATTTGGATTCATGTTGGTGTTGGATGTATATATGTGTATACTGTATATATGTATATGTGTATTTTATATGTATATATGTATCCATGCATATATGTGCATCCATAATATGAAGAGCTTTATGCTCTATTGTAAAGTGTCTTGAGATAAAAATTGTTATGAATTGGTGATTGATTGATTGATTGATTGAAAATTTCAGGGGAAATCATGCCCGAAAAATGATCTACTCATCGACAGTAAATGGTATTAGGTTGAAATGCAAACAGATGAGAGAGGAGACATTGATAAACAAAAGCTGTGAAGGGATTTGCTGTATCTCAAACGGTTTCCTAATGACGAGCCCTCAAAGATAGTCATGCTGAAACAGTCCTCGCAGCTCTGCCTATTGACTCAAATGGAGGACTGACAGAACAGTAAGGGTCATCCTGTGTCAGTTGGGCCGCTACAGAAAAAACAAAACAAAATTCAGCTTTAAAAGTTACATTACTGGATTCCTGACAAAATTTCACATAAAAAGTTCATATTTTTTGAGAGATTAGGTCAAAATTGTGGCAACTATGAGGAGTTGTTTTAGAACAGGGAATCCGGAACTTATTCTCAAAGCTACCTCGTTAGGCAGTAATCCTGCTTCGTAGAACAGGGCCCAGGTGTCTTGCTTCTTGATTTCAAATGAAAGCACTTCCTCATTACAGGTCAAATCTGCAGTTTTCTTCAAACACTGGTGTGTTTTTGAGGTCGCCCATTTCTACTTCCTTGAACATGACTGATAGTGATGATGATTTCACACAGCGGAGGTTAGTAAACAGAGAGTGGAGGTATGTGTGGGTGGAGTCTGATCTCTTCAGGAATGTCAGCGTGTTCTGCCACATTCCTGAAGTCAGCAAACCTGCACGTCTTCTCCTGCAAACATGAGACTCCCACACTCATTCAAGCCTCCATTCACAGTCTGCACAGGAACAAAAACAAGTTTCTCTGTAAAAGGACCCCTGAAGACCTGAAACCGGGACGTTTAGTCAGACAAATGCTCACTCAAGAGAGGGTTACACATTAACTTTTAGTGTACCATATACTACTGCAGATGGATTAAACTTTATTTTATTCACCCTGAGGAGTTTCTTTAAAAACATGATGCATTTATCTCTAATGACAAAAACATCTGCTAACCAAAAACAACTGTAAAATAAATATTTTTCTCATTTAAAACTAAAGCTTTTAAAATCTTTCAATCCCTCACCAAGAAAAGATCTGTTTTTTGTCTTCTTCTTTCCCCGAGGTGGTAATGGATTCAAACAATGGTTTGATTTGTTCTGTTTTAAAACTATGAATATCCCTGAATTTATTGATTCCAAACTGTTGAATTGGTAGTAAAAGGGTTAAATTAATGGACTTTACTTCTTAAAGATCATTCGTTGCCAGACCAGGCATTGTAATCAATTCTCTGGTTTTATTTCCACTATAAACATAACAAACATGATCTGTTGTCCTCGGGGCCTTTATCATTCAAGATGCTGATGTTTTACTTTTTTGAAGAAACTAGCAGAAAAATATTTATATTTTATATCATATTTATTTTTACCTGGTTGTATTCTGGAGGATTCAATGCTGGTTGGTTTACCATCACAACTGCTGTTACTGCTCAGCATGTTGCAACATCATCTGCAGAGGGTCTGTGGGGATTGGGGAAGATTGGGAAAGAATAAGAGATAAAAACGCTTAACTTTTCAGCTGAATTTCAGTATCTGACTGCCTATTTTCCTCTAATAACTGCCATTAGTCTGTTCTCTTGCCGCTCAGTTTCCCCTGACCAATCTCAAAGAGGAAATCGGCAATTTGCCCTTCAAAGTAAAATTTCAGGTGAAAAATTGGTGGAAGAAAAAATGATCTTCTCCCACAACGTAATTGGTATCAGCTTGAAATGCGAACAGATGAGAGGGGAGACACTGATGAACAAAAGTTATGAAAGGATATGTTGTTTCTCAAACGGTTTCCGAATGACGAGCCCTCAAAGTTTGTGAACCCCAGAGAAGCCCTTCCTGCCTCCCCTATCAAATGAATAGGAGAGGAAAACTCAGAATCAGACATCCTGTGTCAGCTGTGTCCTATTGACTTATGGAGGACTGACAGAACAGTTCGGGACATCTTGTGACAGTTGGGGTTCTACAGAAAAAAATAAGCAAAATCCAGCTTTAAAAGTTACATTACTAGATTCCTGACAAAATTGCATGGAAAGGTCATATTTTTAGAGAGATTGAGTCAAAATTGTGGCATATATGAGGAGTTGTTTCACAAGTTACCACTCAGAGCGCAGGTCCCTCAGAGCAGTTTGGCCACAGACCAAAAGTGATGGAACTCTCCTGTCTGTGATCTTCACAGCTGATGACGTCACTGAAGGAGGAGCAAAACAATGTCTCATTCACATTCCATTGTAAACAGGCTTTAGACAGAGCTGCAGAAACAAATTTCAGCCTAACTCAATGTATTTTAAAGGGATGAAAAGGCATGAAACCCTCAAAATGGAGGTCAACGGGCCATAATCGACCTGCAAGACAGTGAGGACCCGTTCAATGCTGCTTGCAGCTTTAATTGTATTTGTTCTGTCAGCCACATTATAATGAGTGCACTCTGAAAACAATGTGAACAAAGACAGACCACAAACCTCCACAAAGGTTTTTTAAACACTGTCAGGAGAGTTCATTTCCAAAATTTGGAAAACTGCTCTGTCTAAAACTGTTTTCAAATCTTTAAATTCCAAGATCCACATTTAGATTCTGATCTCCACGTCAAATATTGGCGTAAGAAAAAACATCAAAATCTCTTCATAACTTGCTGAGTTATGTTTCCAAAAAAAGTGAAAACTGCCCCCTGCTCAACAAATTCTTGAAGGAAAGTCCCATCCTGATCCAGATCACCACCAAAACCTCATCACATCTTCTTTGTGCCATAAAATTTTGTTCATGATCATTATGTTCATATTCAACAAACTAACAAATGCTGGGAAAAATATTGTCTCCCTGACACAGGAAACCATCGTTAAAGAACACCAACAATGTTGTAAATAACTGACCACTGTTTGGTCAGTTATTGTCAAAAATGTGGGAAACTTCCCTGTCCCACATTGCAAACAAATACTTAAAAAAATTCCTGGATCTACATTCATACCCAGATCACCTCCATAGTCTAATTATTTATTAATCTTACCATGATCAACATCTCCTCCAAGTTCCCAAACATGCTTTTTGAGTTCTTTCCCTAAAGAACAAACAGACAAACACCAGCAACAGAATAATAAAGAATTGTTGAAAAGAATAGCTAAAATGCTTTTAGAAAAACATTGGGACCAGCTAAACTTCTTATTAACAACATCAGCATTGGCCCCTGATTTTCACAATCTGTGCATCACTTCTATTCATTCTTACAAAATCAATGTTTTTTGTGGAGAAAGCAAATAAAAATGCTTCATTTATTAAACTACACACAGAATTTAAAACAACATTTCTGTGCATTGAACGGAAGGTTTGAAAGTAATTATGGTTCTTCTCTTCAAACTGTTGTTTTGGATGTTTTGTCTGTTTTAAAGGATTACTCTAATCATGCCATCCTCACCTGTCCAAAATTGGAATGTTACTGGCAAAGAATCGACTCGGAGATAAGATCAATCTTAGGCATTGATTTAACTCTAGATCTTAGATACTATATTACAGGTTTGACCCCAGCAGGCTTGATAAATAGTCAGAAAAAATATATATTCACGTACTCCTACTGATTGCAAGGAAGATGATCACCTTAATTTGGCGTAACCCACACCCACCCACAATACAACAACGGCATAAAAAGATAGTGTCCATATATTCAATGGAAAAAATAACAGCTAAAATACATTTAAAATTTGATGTTTTCTTGAAAAGATGGAGACTTATTATTTAATATTTTAGTTGATCAACTTGAGTCCGTGTGGTCTAAATTTACTCTTACTTGAATACAGGGTACTTACCCCATTAAAGGATGGATGAAATAAGATAAGCCCATGAGCTAAAATATGAGTTGATCTGCCTCTACTTATTTATTTCATGATATGTATGTACGTATAGGCACATGTGCTTGGGTTGGTACGCACTTTGATGTATATGTGTAAACATTTATGTAATGTTGTATATAAATATGAACTTAGGCGTTGACCTCGAGTCAAGACTAGAATTTCTGTTGTCTGAGACCCGACTGCCAAAGTACATGGTTTCATAATCTGGCAATTTACAGTAACTTAACTAAAAAAGCAAAAGGTGAAATCACAAATCTTTCCTGGACAATTGCATCAGGCAGGCCAACAAGGATTTGCAGCTCATTCTTCTTCTCAAGAGTCTTGCACATCAGTGTTTCCAGTGTAGGAAGGAGTGTACCGTAAAAACAGTTCTCCTCTCCCTGAAGAATGTCCAATGCCACAGTGACGGGCTTCATGACAGCACAGTACTCCCTCAGAAAGTGGTGCTCCCTTTCACTTAAACATTTTAGCTGCAGTTTGGAAGAGATGGTGTTAAGGGTATCTCAGAAATTCGAACCAGAGCATCATAAAAAAGAATTCCACCTTGTTGCACAAGGTACAAGAAGTCCCTTGGCAATAACGTCGTCCACTGTCTCTGCGGCCACTGTCGATCGGCTTGCCTTGTTCCACAGGCCTGCACACTTTGTGGTGGCGTTTCTGTAAAGTGCTTTTGTTGCAGGTGTTGACAGCAGCCACTATTCCACATCAGTGCATGAGATGAGGTTCAAGGTGATGTGCATCTCTGATGTGGAGGTAATGAAATGTCGTCTTCATCACTCGTTCCATGAAGCAGCACATCCTGAATGTTGGTGAAAGTCACCTCATCATCAAAATCCTCACAGTCCTCATGTGGCTGGTGGACTTGAAAGGCCTTGACAAAATTTGAGCCGTTATCTGTAACGGTAGCTGTGATTTTCTGAGAAAGTCGTGAGATGAATGAATATTATCTATCTCACTTACAATGATGTCAAACGTGTGTCGTCCCTTGAATCTTGAATCTGCTTTTCTCCTCTGCATCTTGCTAGGATTTAGTGATGTCTAGAAAACTTTTATTGTGCGTTGTCCAAATGTCTGCCGTGGTAGCAACAAACTCTATTTCATCAAATGTCTTTTTGAGTTTAACCTCCATTTTGTCATATTCATTGTCTTAGTACTTGGAAAATGTCTTTTTGCATGCTGGTGCTTCCCCACGTCTCATCGGTATTTGGCGGATTATTTCTCTGAAGGCATTAGACTCCACAGTTGATATTAGAACAATGTCCTCAACAACATACCTTGCTATCAGTCTGTTTAGAGCTTCCTTGGGGACAAGTTGTGCAGCCTGCAGTGAACTGAAATCCAGTCTTGGTTGTTTGGCCGGTGTGACTCCGCTTTGTTCTTCTGAGCCAAGGTGGGATGTCCCTGGAGTAGGGTTGTTTGGAGTGCTGGGCTCTCTGGTAAAAAGTTTAGTCAAAGCGCGTTGTATTGCGAGGTGCTTCATGAGGTTTGAATTGCTGTTCTTGGCGGGGGACAGAGTTTTCTTTCCAGCACATAAATTACAATCTAACAGGATGTTTTTGTCCCTTTCCTCGGTGAAGGAAAAATAATGCTGGTATTTCCAAGTCAGAAAGCTAGCGTTTGACCTCTTGAGTGTGTTGATATCCTTTTTCCCAGGGTGCACCTCGTTCCACTGCGCATGTCAACTGTCGAAAGTGAGTAGCGACCAGTGCCGTAAATATAAATGAGCTGTTTGAAAAAGTAACGCGTAACACATGGTTTAAATTCCCCATTATTGTAACAGCGTTAATGAATTAAGAAAGACTTCTAGTTACCATAAAAAAAACAACTTTACAGTAACGCGTTATTCCCATCACTGCTGATCATGCAGTCACCAACTCAGACCACCTGAATTATAAGATGCAGACTATTAAACTAATCAGTGCACACAAGCATGGTACAGTGTTCACTAACTGACAATATCACAAAGTCATGTTCACTGCTGCATTGCTGGCTTCACACGGTCACATTTAATGGGACTGAAGACATGCAGACCTACAGTCGGTCTCTGATGGAGGACTCTCTGGATCAGCATCTCCTGGTGTTGGGGGCTCCAACAGTGTGATGGTGCTGCGAGAGACTGAAGGACAGACCAAAGTCATATAGTCCCAATTGGTTTGTCCTGAATGGCTGGTTATGTCCCATGTGTAGATGGAAATTGTATGACGAGGCTTGGTCCTTCAGAGGGACGTTTGTATCGGACCCCCAGGATCCCCTCCATCACAGGCCTGCCTTTATTTAGCTGTCAGCTGACGGTGACCCACTAACCATGCCAAGCAAATGGGTTGTTGTTTTAGTTTTTGCTCAAACAGTCCAGACAATGTGTGAACAGACACCTCCTGGATACAGTGCAGACTTTCTAAGTATTTTCAGGACACTTACCATTTAAAGGATGTTATGTTTAATCCTGACCTGCTGCCATGTCTGCTTTGATCCAGTCATGTTTAATCTGCACACACCCTTGTTTTTTGTGTAATGAAACAAAGAATGTGTCCTTCATGTTGGTTCAGTGTAATTCAAGTCATCAAACCGGATCTCCTGCAGGCTTATTAAACCCGGGAGCTACAGACCAACTGCACAGAAGACGACTGTGAGAATGGAGATGACAGTGTGTTTCCTGCTGCTGCTCCTCTGCTCTCTCTCCACGGCTCAGCTTCAGAGCCACACTGACAACCACATTACTGATCCTGGAAAGCAAACTGAGGGAGAAACTACTGATGCTTTAATCCACGAACAGATATGTCTACAAGACATCCATGCTGCTCTGAGAGAGCTGAGCGCCTCTGTGGCTGAACAGAGGGTGGAGATGAGACACTTACAGAGAGAGAATGAAGGTACAGTGGAGTCATACTGCACCTGCTCACAGGAAAAGATTCTTCATCCAATGCTAAGTTTGTGTTGTATATCCGAGAAGTTGAGTTTTCTCAGTCGTGGTTGAGATATTTCATATCAGGTAATGGTGATGTTGGTAAATACTAACAAAAGACTGTTTCATTCTGTTTTGTAGCACAAGAAGCCAAACTGGAGTCACAGAGAGCAGAGGTGGAGAGGCAGAAGGTGGAGGTGGAGAGGCAGAAAAAAAAATGAAGGTACAATTTCTTTATCTGATTCATTAATAAGTAATGTTTAAGCTTTTCTGACAATATTTTTTAAATGAAAACTTTATAATATTTAAAAGAAGTTCCATTATCACATGGTATCATTTAACAGAGAGAATGAAGGTACAGTAGAGTCATGCTGCAGCTGCTCACAGGAAAAGTTTCTTCATCAACTGTGAAATTTGTGTTGTATCTCAAAGAAGTTGAAACCTTTTTTTCAGTTATGGTTGAGATATTTCATATCAGATAACAAAAGATTGTTTCTATTTGTTTTGCAGCTCAAGAAGCCAAACTGAGAGAACTGGAGTCACAGAGAGCAGAGGTGGAGAGGCAGAAACAAAAACTTGAAGGTACAATTTTGAATTCTGATGATATGAGCATTTTTTTCTTACTTGAATTAATTAAACATGTTAAAACCTGAAGTAAAATAATGTTTAAGCTTTTCAGAAATTGTTTTTTAATTACAACTTCATAATATTTAAAAGAAGTTCCATTATCACATGGTATCATGTATCATTTATAATCATTTGTAAATGTCAGTTGTGCTTGTAAATCATTTCAAGTACAACTGAAGATTTAAGTTAGTAGATCAACTGGCACGTGCAGTTTCACAAAAATTCACACACACAGGTTAACAATATTCACATATGGAGAGACATTCCCCCTCCATCCACTAGGCAGCGGTGTTGGTCTCTCTGTATAACAGTGGGCATCAATGTCAAACGGCCTGTTTCAGCTCAGTGCAGTTAAAGAAGAAGGAAACTCCTTCAAGAGCAGAAACGCACCTCAAATTAGAAACTAAAGCAGCCTAATGTGGTCCACCAGGTTCAGGAAAAAAATAATTTACTCATCCCCTTTGGCTTAGATACATATGAAATCTGTTACATCGAGCTACTTCCCACTGCATCATAGCAGAAGACAAGGTCTGTGGCTGTTCCTTTTTAGCTATTGCTTTGAGAATGGATGATAAGATAAGTGGAGTGTCAACAAAGGGCAACACACACAAGGTATCACTCTATACGTGTTCTTATCGTACCCTTTATAATCTCTACCAGCCCTCATTGATACACTACAGCAGGACTATTCAATTAGAAATTCAGTAGGACCAGATTTTCAGACTGAGGACATGAGCTGGGCCGGACATTTTTGGGAGACTGTAAGTAAAGTTAACCACGTTAAAGAAACACAAATAGATAACAAACACACTGGATGTTTATTAATTTATTGCCACATCCAAAAGGACGTAAACTCAATAAAGAGCAGTAGCTACTTAGACTAATCTTCTGCTTTTTCTTTAAATTTTATACTTCAAACAGATAACTTTAACATGTTATGACAGGTAAATAAACACATGTTAAGGTTTGTATGAACATAATAAAAGTGCAGATTAAAAGAACCATCTTTTCAAAGTGCTTAGATTTGAAGGTGCATTAAAAGTAACTTGCTTAATAGCAATCTTTCAGTACGTGTTGCATTCAATGTCTGAAATAAATGTTGGAATTTTTGCAAGGACTTGTCAGTGACTGTAAAATTTTTTTCCTGTTTTTCTCACCGGACCCAAGTCCCAATCATGTTGATTTGGGGACACTCTAGGGTTGATTTTGGGCTGCATTTGGCCCGCGGGCCGTTAATTGAATAGGGTTGAACTACAGTCATACAGCAGGATATCAGGTTATAAACTGCAATTTTCAAAAAGTATTCTTTTCCCTATTAAGCAGTCTGCAAAAACTTTAGACTTTAGCCCATTCTCTTTTATCCTAACTGAAGAGTTTACCTATCTTGGAGTTAAAATCACACACCTTTATAAAGATCTTTATCAACATAACTTTAAGACCTTATTAGAGTGCACCAATCAGGATCTGTTGGTCTTTATTGCCAATCTCATTGGCTGGTAAAGTGAACAAAGTTCAGATGACTGTATTATCACATTCTTTTTTTAATTTCTTTTCTATGATTGCCTTATTTTTACCTAAGCGTAAATTTAAAGAGATAGATAGTTTGATCTCTTCTTTTAGGGGAAACAGATCTGTCCCGAGAATGAGAAAGCATTTTTTGAAACTGTCAAAGTCTTCAGGTGGTTTATTTACTATGGTTTTTACTATGGTGGCCCTATGGTTTATTTATTTACTGGATCTCCTCTTGGGGTAAAGACCAGATCTGGGCTTCAGTGGAGTTAGAAAGCAATCCCGCTGTCAATCTCATTTTGTCATTAAGTTCATCAGTACCTCGGGCCCCGCACTGTCCGATCCTTAGTCCTGTCGTTAAACATTCCATAAAAATCTGGGCATTTTTGTTTTAATAAATCATCTCTGTTTTCTCCCCAAGTAAACGACCATCTTTTCCAGCCATCTCAAACTGACTGGACATTTAAAATATGACACAGGAACAGCCTGTTTTTTTTTTCAAAGACATTTTTGTTATAAGAACTCTTATGTCATTTGAAACAACGCAAAAAAGCCACAATATTCCCAAAACTAATTTCTTCAGATTTCCACAAACCAGAAACTTTGTTAATAAATATTTAGATCCCCACATTCACCGATTGAAAATGTTATTGATGTCTTACTCGCCTCAACCCCTCCACAAAATGCTGTATATCTTAAATTTACTCAATGATTCAGAGGGCTCTAATTTCGTGGTGCAGCGCAGGGGGCGCAAGCCTGGCGCACTCCGCGCAGAGTTAATTTTTGTGTGGCGCACCGCCGTGCGCTGCCAATTTGACAATTTGGTAGACCGTCTGCGCAGAGGTGGGTGTGACGGCGCACCAAGGGGAGGTGATGGCAGATTCATGTTGGCGCAGTGACATTTTCGTGCCAAAAACAGTGCAGAAAGTGCGCTGAAAGTTCGCCAGCTTCAACCTGGTCTAACCTCGGCGCAGGGCGGAGCGCACCCTCCGCAGCTGTAATTTAGTGACAAGCGCACATGTGCGCACGCCTCAGAGGCAGGTTTCCAGAGTGTCAGGCACATTTTAATGCAATAAACAATCACAGCAATCACTATTTAATGTAACAGTCTGAACCAGCATATACATTTGTATCTACATTAACTGTCCTGTTACATCTGATGTCGGATTAAAGCCGTTTGTCATAATGGAAACTTAACCTGTCGGCAGCTGGAAGTTTGATGCACATCTTACAAGTCAACAATAAACAGCCTTAACATCTGATACTGAGTAAATATCTGGCTTCTCTCATTTCATTAAATTCAAAGAAAAAAAGGAGAAAAAAGACGGAGAAAAAAGAGAGAAAATAAATGTATGTTACTCTGGATTTACCAGTGATTTCCCATATTAATCTATTTTAGTCTTTATTTTTAATGTGATCTAAAAAGATGGAGAACATTATTGCAAGGAGGATGAGGAGGAGACACCGGGAGAGTATACAGTATATCACTAAAGGCTCTGCTATTTGGTGATGACAAACCAGGAGTGCAGGTGGATCACAAGCATTATGAATGGATAAGACAGCAGGTGTGAAACTGTCTGTTATTTTTTTTTACTATTAATGACAAAGGAACAGATTACATCTGTCCCGAGAGCTGGCCCACACGGTGACGCGCCCCGCTGTCCATTCTCCTGATGAAGGGACAGCGTCTCCACTGCTGGGTCTTTCCAGCACACTGTTTCCACGGTGGCGGGGATAATTCAGACCAATCAGACGCTGCGCCTCAGCCGCAGCGCATTTAAAGGCGAGGACAGGCGCTCATTTGATTGGTGAAGACAGTGATCGGCTGTGTTAATCCCACTCACGTCTATTCTCCTCCTATTCTGACATTTGCGCGGAGAGGCAGAGACGTGGGCGTGGACGCGCAACCTCTGCGCCCCCGTGCGCCATGAGTGCGCCTCTCTTGGCACTGCAGGAAACTTGCAAAGTGCGCAGGTCACACCCAGTCAAAGGCCGGCGCAGGCAGGTGCGCCTGCGCTTGCGCCTGGTCTATGAAATTAGAGCCCAGAGTATTATCCCACCCCAGTGGGACAAAACTAAACTGAAATGAGAACAGGACCATGATATTGAACTTTCTGGGAAGTTTTGACAGCTTTACCTAAGTTATATTCATAATTCTTCTATTTGTATACGTCAATACCTAATTCAATTTAAAATACTGCATTGCCTTCATTATTCAAAGACAGACTTGTCAAGATCTACCCTAATGTTAGTCCAGCATGTTTAAGATGTCTTCAAAGGTTAGACACTCCTGATCATGTTTTGGCAGTGATGCATTTAAAGGAGTTTCTGGAAAAACATTTTTGAGGTCCTTTCATATAAACTTCTCACGATAAGTTAGGGATATTGTGAGAGGCTCAGTGGATTTCAGACATGATGTGTTTGTTTCACTTCAGTGATTTTTGGGATAGAGAAGCAGTTGTATTAGGGTGATAGACACCCTTTTTTATGTTTTCAACATTATGGTCTCAGTGTGTTCAGTTCACCTTACCTATGGGGGCCAATATCAAAAATTACAAAAGACAACCCTTTCAGTGTGGCATCAATTTCAACATTCTGGGGGTATAAAAAGCTTATATTGTTAGGAAGTCATTCACAGTTCATCATTTAAGCAGCCGTGAACACACAACGTCACTTCACTGACGAGCAGCACCACCTCGCCATAGCACCTTCAGGCTGGTAGCAGGCAGTCAGATGTTGCTCGTGAACTTGGTGAGTCTCCAAGTGTCATCAGCAGTCATGAAACAAGACGCAGGACTACTGGCAGTGTTTGTGACAGATCCAGGAGTGAGGGACCACAATGATGACCAGTACCTAAGAACCGATGCACTTTGACACAACTGCCACACAGCTACAGGCTCTTTTACAAGAAGTGAGGGGGGCTGGAAAAAAAAACAGTTTCTTACAAAGGTAAAAGTCATTTGGGGGCTAAATATCCATCTTTGAACAATGCCAGAGGCATAGATCAGTTTTTGGCAAGCAAAAAAGCTGATTTTTACATGGTAATGTCCCTTTACTCATTTTTCAGGGGTAAAAAGTATTTGTTGCAGTCAAATCTTGCAAATGTCCCTCTGTTGTCTTTAAAAAAAAATCATATTGGAGCTAAATATCCATTTATGTACAATACCAGAGGAATGAATCAGTTTTTGGAAACAAAAAACAGATTTTTACATTGTAATGTCCCTTTACTCACATTTCAAACCATACAAATCACTGTTTGGGGTCAGTAACTCTGTTAAGGGATCTAATCCAGTCAGCTGTCTCCTGGCCTTCTTGTGTCTCTGAGGCTGACAGCGCCCCCTCCAGGTTTGGCAAACTTCAGACGAAGCGAGTCGTCATGCAGCTGTTTTGGTTTTGCTGTTGCTTTCAGATTTTTCATTGTTTTGTGCTTGGCGTGGTTTACCTAATCACACAGCATTTGGTGAGGATGCATTTGCTTTTGTTCTTAAATGTTGTTTGTATTTTTATACCTCATTTACACTTTGCTTCATGTTTGTGTTTTGTAACTTGTTTACACTTTTTAGTGAGTTGGTTTATTTGCATCACTTCCCTAAATGCAGCGTGTTTGGTGAGGAGGCTTTTGCTTTTGTTCTTCCATGGCATTCATATTTTTGTACCTGGTTTACACTTTGCATCATGTTTGTGTTTTTGTTCCTCTTCATACTTTTTAGTGAGTTGGTTTATTTGCATGGCTTCCCTGGATGCAGCGTGTTTGGTGAGGAGGCTTTTGCTTCTATTCCTGCACTGCGTTTTATTCATGTGCACCGTATTCTTCCTGCAACGCGTTTGCATTTGATTCTATGCAGCGAGTTTGACCCTTCTCGGCCACCGTAGATATCTATCCAAAGGTACAAGCAAAGGCTGGAGCTTTTGCCTCATTAATATCACAAAGACTCATTCTTCTGCAGTGGAAGTCTGATAAAGCTCCCTCATTCAACAGCTAGATTAAAGAAATACTTTCCTTAATAACACTAGAAAAACTGAGAATCAAATGTGCTGATAAAAACACCATTTAGTCACCTTTCATTGAACACATTAAAAGCCTGAGTCCATCATGATGCTCTCATTTTGGTTTAGATAATGTAATTGTTAATGTTTCATTATAATTTTTATGTATGTAAAGGAGGAATTATTATTCTATCGTTTCATTTTTATTATTTATTTGTGTCCTCTATGTTTTTTACATAGGTATTTTCTTGTCAATCTTAAAATCTATTTTTATTAGTGATTATTGTTATGCAGTTACTTTAAAAACTATTAACTTTTTATCTGTGTGTTATTTGTCCTCTTTCATTCTTGTCATTTTTATTTCTATGTTTAGGGTGGGTGGGTATTATTTTTGGATTTAGGGTATAAATGTTCCCATTTGTTACATGAAGAACTATAAATAAAGTATTTTTTTAAATGAACGCACCTGCTGGATAAATTTTACATACCTTAAATGGTTTACAATCACAATTGAAGATTTATAAATGCTAATTCATAGTAAATGCTCTCACAAACTTTAAAAATACATGTAAAAACCACATATATATTTGTGTGCATAGTTTTGAGACAAATCTCTCCCCATACATTTGAGGAAAACCTTTTTTTTTCAGCACAAGAAGCCAAACTGGAGTCACAGAGAGCAGAGGTGGAGTCACAGAGAGCAGAGGTGGAGAGGCAGAAGGTGGAGTTGGAGGAGCTAAAGCTAAACATTAAAGGTATTTCATACACAACAGCAGGAGTCTATTACATTTGATTAAAGTGACACAATATTCCTCCATAAGCTGAAAAACATGGTAGTTGTAAGAATGTAAGATACAGTTTATATTTCACAAGGAAGGAAAACATGTCATGATCACTTGATCTGAATATGTTCACAGTTTTACTATAATAGTTTGTTTAATACCCAGAGCACATCTCTTTAGAGACACTGATGATGTTTTACTTTTTATTATTAAATATATCATAATGTTTTTTTCCAGCTCAAGCAGCAGAGCTGGTCACAGTGAAATCCAGGACAAATGTTACAGAACACCAAGTGGAAGCCCTGAGGAGAGATGGAGAAGGTCAGACAGAAAATCTAAACCTGCAGTTTACATTTGGACTTTAGACTCTGAAAACTATTCTGAAGGTGGAGAGCAACAGATGTCAGGACTTGGTAACACAGCTCTCTCTCTCTCTCTCTCTCTCTCTCTCTCTCAGTCAAACAGGTGGCTTTCTCAGCCTCTCTGTCAGTCTCAGATCGTGTGACTTTGGGACCGTTTAACACTCACACTAATCTGGTGTTCAGACACGTTTTCTCAAACATTGGAAATGCCTACAGTCCAGTCACAGGTACTTCTTACACTAACAGAAACAACCTTCAGACATTTGTTTTTGAGATGTTCAGTCTGGAGGAAAGAACTTCTTTTACACTCACTGTCAATTAAAATGTCCTCCAGGTGTCTTTACTGCACCAGTGAGAGGAGCCTACCACTTTGAGGCCTACATTGGAGCACCTGGACATCATCACTTTGGTTCAACTGTAGTTCTGTTGAAGAATGGAGAAATTGTGTTTAGTTCATATGAGTATCAGACTAATGGGTTTGGTAAATCAGCTAATGGTGTCACTCTACTTCTTGAAATTGGAGATGTTGTGTTTTTGCGTCTGTGGCATAATACAAGAATATTTGATGATAAATATCATCATTCCACCTTCAGTGGTCACCTTCTTTTTACCATGTAAGATGGACACAGTCATCCATGTCTACCTTAAAAAGTTAGCTCATGCCTGTAATGTCAATCAAGTATCATGCAGTTTTGTCTTTAATTTTGAGTCTGACTATTGTGTTGTCTAAGACTAAATTTAATTATGTTAAAAATTATATTAAGTGTCTGATGCCAACAAAAGGATTTTTTTTGTCACAATCTTTTTTTTTTTTCCCAAATCAAACATTAAAGTTTTAATAACACATTTAAAGGAGTAATGAGAGCTCATTTTTTACAGATTATTGACAGGGCTGGAGATTGTAATCTAAATCTTATCTGATGATTCTAAATATGAAGTCAGAATTTGTTTGTTCCTCATAAATTCAGGTCAACCCTCAGACCCTGTCCACTGTCGGGCTTTAGAAAAGCCTACACAATTTTAGTGAACAAACTGATAATAGTAATTATTAGAAGAATAAGATATGACTTAAAATTACAATATATCATGTCTTTGTTGGACATTTGACAAATAAATTCATTGTTCTAGAACAGTGGTTCTCACATGGTGTTTCATGGTGTACCTTGAAAAAGTTTGTGCCTTAGAAATTTGCAGAATTGAATATTAATAATAATGATAATAACAATACATTTTATTTTTAAAGCACATTTCATTTTACCCAAACTATGCAAATTTGAAATCAACAAAAATACTTCCGAGCAGCGCAACCAGTCGTGAAAGCGTCCCCTCACCCAGGGGTTGCTGAAAAGGAGACAGGAGCAGAGGGCAGGGAAAAAATTCCAAACTAGTCACCAGTCAGTACATCTTAGTGTGGGATTGGAAGAAAACGCTTCAGTATATGAGCAACATATTACAACAGACACAGAGACAAAGACATGAGAACAGAGAAGGCATTTAGTTGGAGGAGAAAGTCTGAATGTCCAAAGTTGATGTGTCTGCATAAGCCCATGTCCTTGACTCAGCTTCAGTCCCACTCATTGTCTCTACCGTCTGATAACTGATGACATGAAGGCGGCCTTGGAGACAGTTCTAATCCAGAGGAATCTTTGAATCTTTTGGGGTGTGTGGAGTTGGGGGCAAACTTCTGTCTACATGACATTCCAGGAGAATGGAGATATACCAGTTATACCAGTCTCAGAGTCAGAACAAGGAAAAAAAAAACAGAGAAGAATTTTTCTGGGTCAGGCCAACTGTACTTTCCCATCAGCTTACCCCCAGCTTCAGCATCACCTTTATTCAGTAACTTTAATATGTTCTTTAACACACTCAAGGGTGTGGCAATCAACAAAACAGGCAGGTTAGATTTAAGACTACAGCAAACACTGTTCTGCTATTTTCCAATCCTCAAAACAACATTATTGTTTGACTATAGCAATCCTGCTTTTAAGTCTTTTCCATGTAACAAAGAGTCATTTCATTGTAGTGCTGTGAACAATAATCTGACCTTTGTACAATTTATGTATTCAGTCATGTATCCAACCTCTGTACACGTGTTCATGATCATTTAACCTTGTAACCTTTTCATGTATTTGACTCTGTATAACCCTGCTTAATCCTCTCATATAATCATGTTTGTAATCATTATCTAGCTATATCATATCAGCTAAGTTCCTGAACCAAACATACTGGTCTATGATTTCAGGGCCTGGACCAAATGTGAGTATGTTAAATTGCACAAATTTCCTTAGTACTAATGATACCAAAAACACTCAAATTTATGGTCCCGTGCACCTGACTAAACATTTTCAGTTTGACTGTTTTTACAATAAAGACAATCCTCCTAATTTTACACCTATCCCCATGGGTACCGTTGATCCAGGATATTGCTCTAAGGTTCGTATGCCCTGCTTGAAGAATGGTTCCAATAGTTACGGGACTAATAAACCACCTGGGGTCATGTGTGCTGATTTCTTTACTGTTCCAGATGTTATGGTACTACACCATAAACTAATTTTGTATGGCTATGTGGGTCTTATATCTATCTGTCTTTGCCTACAGGATGGACTGGAGTCTGTGCTCCTGTCATCCCTGCTGATCACTCTTACATATATCTGCTACAAAGCTTACTGGTAAAAGACATAGACGTAATGTTGCTAAACATGATTCAGTTTGGGGAAGTGATGTTCCACATGATTATAAGTTATGGTCAGATGGTCAGAAAGTTACCCTATCTTTATTTCCTTGGCTTGGTGTAGGTAAAGTAATGCTAAGATTAGAAACTCTTGAATATAGATTTGGTATTTTCTTAAATACAACCATAGCTGCACTTAAATCTGTCAATGAAGAAATCACTGCCCTTAGACTTATGGAATTACAGGATCGTACTGTTTTAGACCAACTCACTCCTCTGCTGGTGGAGTATGTGCTATAACAGGCACCTCCTGTTGCACCTTTGTCCCAGACTGTGATGATAATCATGCTGCTATTGAGAGTGCTATTGCTAATCTAACCCAACTTAGAGATGCTGTAACACAGGACTATGTTTCCCAGGGTTCCCTTTTCTCCTGGTTTACAACTGGCTCACGGTGGCATATTCTCCTTAAGATCTTAACACCCTTCATAGCTATTGCAACTGTGTTTTGCCTACTGATTTCCTGTGTGATTCCATGTCTGAGGTCAATGGTTACTTCAATGATCACTAGAGCTAATGCTACGTTGCTTTACAGACAACATATCTATTTCACCTTACCCACAGCCCCACCAATTGAAGATAGAGAAACACAAATTTAGCTTCTTTGCAGATATTTTGCGTATATGATGCCTTTACAGAAAATCTAAGTGAAGTTGTATAAGGTTGATGTGAGAAGTGCATTATTATCTGTTCAAATAAATGAAAAACAGCGGGGAATGTGAAGAATAATTTGACCTTTGTACAATTTATGTATTCAGCCATGTATCCAACCTCTGTACAACTCTGTACACGTGTTCATGATCATTTAACCTTGTAACCTTTTCATGTATTTGACTCTGTATAACCCTGCTTAATCCTCTCATATAATCATGTTTGTAATCATTATCTTAGCTGATGCATATTTCTGACACTCACATGACACTCATCCACATGCCTTAGACGTCTCTTAGCACATATCTCATATACTGATTGTCTGACCTTAAGTGTCTGACCTCGTATGGAGGCTGTCTATCGACTCTAATCAGAGGGTCGAGGGACATCTTCCATACCAGGTCAGGACGGCTCGTTCCAAGACACTTAGGTACAGAGGTCGTCCCACACACACCCCTTCCCTGACACTCTCTTAAAAGAGAGGAAGACATGACAGGTTTTCAGATCAACATCCAGCTTCTTGTTGAGTGTTTGTATCTCCGGTGTCGTTAATTAAATCCCATCTTTTTGCCTTCAGTTGTCTCATTGTTCTTCATTTTTGAGTTTTTTGTGGTACAAACCGTCAAAGTTATACTGAGCTCTTAGTATTGCGAAGGGACAAAATCCTGACAATTACTGGAGCATAAATACAGCCTAGCTCACTTTTTGCTGGGAGGTCCAAGCACATCAACATCTTTCTTCACATTAAATCAGTTTGTCCCACCCTTTGACTGTCAGCTTGAGCAAAAATGGATAAATGCTCTGATAATGCTGATTTCTTTTAGTTAAAATAATAACCCAGTGATACCAGTGTTGTGTTACCATACCATGCCATCTTCTTGTCAATACTCAAACTTCTCCACTTGGGGCAGAATCTTGTCCCGACCTGAAGAGGGCACTCCACCCTCTCCCGGGCGAGGACCATGGACTCAGATTTGGAGGTGCTGATTTTCATCCCAGTCGCTTCACACTTGGCTACAAACTGATCCAGGTAGTGCTTCAGGTCATGGCTCGATGAAGCCAACAGGACCACATCATCTGCAAAAAGCAGTGACCCCATCCTGAGGTCACCAAACCAGAGCCTCTCAACACCCTGGCTGCTCCAAGAAATTCTGTCCATAAATTCTCTGATTACCAGCTTGATTTCATACGACCATGTGGAGTTGCATTGCCATCAAAATCTTTGATTGTTGTACCCCATTTTTTATCAGGTTACAGATAGTAGAGAGGATGGAGGAGATGGAGGAAGAGAGGAGAAGGGTCCAGCTGAAGGCAGCACTCACGACCACACTCTCACGCCCCTCAGTCTCACATGGGACAGTAAACTGTAACCCCTGCCCCATCCCTTACCCTAAACCTAACCTTAGTTTTAAGAGCTTGTCTGAACCTAACTGTTACCAACTCCACACACCTAAAGCTAACCCTGTTTCTGCAGTCCTGCAAAGACAGCTTCAATCCACTGGGTGGTGCTGTTGTGAAAAACTTGCTGTCCTGAGAGTGCTGCCTGCAAGGCTGCAGCAGGATACTACTGTTTCAAGCAGCACTCTCAAGATGATATATTTTGTTTTTTTTAAATGTGAATGTTGATTTAAGAGTACCTTTTTGTCACTGACTCCCTGCAGCTGTAATACAACCTCTTAAACCTTTGGGGTCTGATTTACAAAAACCCAATCTCCCTCTCAGCCAGTCTTAACAGTATAAAATATTGTTTTAATGTTTTAATGGAATGAAATTGGCTAAAAATCACAAATGACTTGATCTGACCTGAAATGTTAAAACTGAAGGCTCTGGACTCGACTTGATCTGCCTGCTTTTACTTGAAGACTCAACTTAACTTTCCTGTTGTCAGACTGAACTTGACTCAAAACAGGAGAGCAAAGACTTGTGACTAACTTACAGTTTGCCTGGACTGTACATTTAATAGGAATGTCATATTGACTGTAGCATAGACAAACTTTTAACTAAATAGTTACAGTTACATCTTCAGGATTTTCTGATATACACAATTTTGACATGTTAAGTCAAAGCTTTGCCTTTGAAAAAAAACAGTAACTTTAATATTTGCAAGTTGTCCTTTGTAGACTACAGAAGAGAGATTTTTATAAGTATATAAGAAGTAACTCATACTCTGAGTATATTTTAAACAAGGCACCTTTAACTTTTACTTTAGTACATATTAAGAGCAGTACTTTGATTTGCAGTTCAGTAAATTTTCATCCTAGTAGCGTATTTTTCACTTAAATAGAATATTTCAGTACTCCTTGACTGAAAAAAGTGATTTTGACCACTAGTAAATGTTTCTTATATTTATTAACCATAATTTAATAGAAATATTGATGTTATTTAACTCAACGTATAAAATATAAGTAATTTCAACCTTTATCGTAAAAAAACATGATAATCTTATTTAATTTAGTTAAATGTAGCTTAAAAAATTACCATCCAGTTTGGATTTTGAAGTTTGGGCATGTGCAAGAACGTACCGCCTTTTGAGGATTTTGCGTGCACGTCGGTTACTCACTCTGGAGTCTGGACTCTCTGCAGGTGTGTACTGCTGTTTCTACACACTCAACTTCAAACTGCTGGGGAAAGTCTTTAATAATTATTGGTTTATTGTGTAGATTTCACCACTGAGTCAGTCCTATTTGCTTTATTTAAATGATTATATACTCAAGTAGTTACAGCTATGGGCCTATCTAACTCAGTAGCTAAGCTAGCTATGTGAGGATGTGTTAGCCTCTAATGCTCCTGGTATTAGATTGTCCATGTGGCTAAACACGAGGCACTGTGGCTCCAGGTAGAGTACCAGAAACCATAGAAACGGTGAGTAAAGATCAACTGGGGTGGGCTGGGGCGGTGGGGACCGCCGAGGAGAAGGCAGAGGAAGGCCGCAGTCCACCGTGTAGAGGGTGGGGGACCTGCACAGGCAGCAGGTGTGTGTGAGGGTGGGGGACCTGCAGCAGGTGTGTGTGAGGGTGGGGGACCTGCACAGGCAGCAGGTGTGTGTGAGGGTGGGGGACCTGCACAGGCAGCAGGTGTGTGTGAGGGTGGGGGACCTGCACAGGCAACAGGTGTGTGTGAGGGTGGGGGACCTGCACAGGCAGCAGGTGTGTGTGAGGGTGGGGGACCTGCACAGGCAGCAGGTGTGTGTGAGGGGGGGCGACCTGCACAGGCAACAGGTGTGTGTGAGGGACCTGCACAGGCAACAGGTGTGTGTGAGGGTGGGGGACCTGCACAGACAGCAGGTGTGTGTGAGGGTGGGGGACCTGCACAGACAGCAGGTGTGTGTGAGGGTGAGGGACCTGCACAGGCAGCAGGTGTGTGTGAGGGTGGGGGACCTGCACAGGCAACAGGTGTGTGTGTCCGTCTCTCAGTGGACTGTCTGACTCACATGCTGCCCGGTCCCGCGGCTCACTCGTTTATTATGTTTCTGCATTTATTGTCTGTTTACCACTGAGGTGGACTCGTTTTTCATGATCAGTGTTTTAAAAACAAAGATGTCTGTACAGCTCCTGTTAATACTGGCATGCAGAAGTTTAATGCCATGGTGGTACTGTGTTTAGTCAGACATGCCATGCAGCAGGGGACATGACATTTATTACAGATTTAAAAGAGTAACTTTAGTCTTGTGAGCATCTCATTGCACTGTAAACATGTTCTCCAGAAAGGATGAAACAGCTCAAATTCTAGCATTTTTTGTACGTGGGACTTTATTTACTGTATTTAATATCAATGATTTTTTTTAAATCATCATTATTAATGTTAATAAGTTAAATATACATTTTTTGATTAATAATTTTGTCAACTTTTGAATGCTGTGAAGTGATCTCTAACCATTTATAATAAGTATAGCACATAAAAAGTTATCTAGTAGTGAATAAATAACACAGCATCTCCTTTCTTTCCCAAACTCTTGTGCATTTCCACGATGATTTCACTGTGTGTATTACAGGAATCATCATGACGTAAATAACTGAGCACAGTGTTCTTTGTCTTCTGCCACTTCTTTTATGTGCATCAGAGAAATGCTGAATTTCAGTGAATCACAACATATCCACTCGAGATGACTTTCATGGCACGGTTGGACAGTATCCAGCATCAGCTGACATCAGTTTTTCAGAAAAAGGGAGGTGTCACTGGCCAGAAACTAACCAAACATCTGCAGATCTTACCAGAGGTAAGTGTTCATTCATTGTAGTCTATATGTGTGCTTTATTGTGTTCTGTTTCAGTAAAGCCTGGATCATTAATGGAAGACACTTTCCAAAGTAATCTATTACTTGGTGACATGTTCCAGCCCTGTTTTCTCTGGTGGTACAGTTAATGTTCACCACCTTCACTGAGTAAGATTTTTGACCATGCTTATCACAAAATATTCACACATGTCATTGTAACCACTCCACAATCATTTTGTAATAAATGAATCAGATTATTTATAGTATAACTGTGGGTGGAGAAGTTTAAATATTTCTGTGATTACTTTTGTTTTTCAACAGTTAAATGTCTTCACACAGGCTACAGGTGATGTTCATTCCAAAGGGGCAGCAGTCCTTCGAGCTCTTGGCCTCTACCTCGGGGAGGATGATGGACATCTGATCCATGAGTACAGGCTCAGTTTTATGTTCTGAATGTAACTCCTGTTTAACCTTTGTGGGACGTTTTGTCCTTTCTGGCCGTTTTTTGTTCAACTTTTGGCCACATCTTGTTAGTGTTAATCACTGGAATGATTTTTGTAGGATGGTGTTATTCATGAAGAGCCTTTAAATTTAAAGTTTCTTTTTTTCAGAGGTCAAATGGTTAACTGGGGACAAATGTACAACCTTTTGATGTTACCAGAAAAAAACTGCTATAAAAACATAACTTTGTTTGCCCAAATAACTCAGTCAACTTCAGTCCTAATCCAGAAAACTAAATGTTTAATTATTGTTTATATTTTAACCCTTTAAATGCAAATTCAGTTCCATAATATCAGTGTTTTTATGAAATTAACTCATAAAAATTATTATTATTCAATAAAATAAACAGGGAATTTTAAAAGATCAGACATACAAATACATAAGATTAGTGATAAAATTGTTTTTCATGCATTGTTATTTTTTTCAGTGTCAGATTTATAATTTTAGCTTTTTCAGGTCACTAGAGGACACATATGTCACAAAAGCTTTAAAAAATAATGGATAACAAATTTAATTTCCTCTAACAGAGATCATTTGATCAACTTCAGCCTTAATCAAAAACATTATTTAACTGTTTTTATGAAAAAAACACATCAAAGTCCATATCATAAATTTTAGATGGCTGGAAATTTAAAAAAAAAATATCAGGCTTAATTATTCATGAGATTGGGAAAAAAATGTGTTTTTATGCCTTGTTATTTTTTTCAGTGTCAAATTCTCACTAACAAACAATCTGAAGAAGTGATGAGAGCTCAGCACACAGGTTCAGTTTTCCTGTTGTAGGTCTCTGCATGATCCATGTGTGTGTGACTCTGAGAGTGACCTTTGACCTTATTGTAGGACTTGTATTGTCTGATAATGTGTCTTTGGCATACTTTCATACACATCCAAACATGTACAGCTGGCTCTGAGTGATGATTGTAGTTATATAATAGTTGGAATATGAAAGGATATATGTTCATATTCAGGGGAAAATAGTGCTGCATTATTTTCATATTGTTTTAGCATCATGAATGATCATTGTTTTAGACACAGACACACAATAGGAAATTTGTCCCATCTCATAGTAAACAGTAAAAACGATTTTTTTCCTACTTTTCTCCAAAATGTAATCCTGAAATTAGAGCATGCATGATTTCATTGTGTAATTTGTAGTGGGATTTAAAAAGAATTGTGTCTAAAGAGACTCAACTGGTCATTTTTGTGCTGTTTACCTAAAAGGTTAGTTAGAATTTGACACTGAAAAAAATAAAAAAGCATGAAAATCAACTTTGTTCTGTATAATTAAGCCCGGTCTTTTATTTTTTAAGTCCCCAGCCCTCTAAAACTCATTATATTGAAAATAACTCATTTTATATATTTTTTCATAAAGATGGTGAAATCATGTAATCAAACTGGTAATTAAAGGGTTAAAACAAAAGAAATAATTAAATATTTGGTAGTTTTGATTAGGACTGAAGCTGATGATTTAAACAAAATAGAAGCAAACATGAATCTTTCATATTTTATAGCAGTTTTTGGGAGAGAACATTTTTGCCCTCTAGTGACCTCAAAGGTTTGTAAATAATGAATCTGACACTGCTAAAAATAAAAAAAAATGCATGAAAATCAATTTTATCACTAATCTTAGGTATATTTAAGCTTGATACTAAAAGAAATCCCCAGCCCTCTAACATTTATTTTAATGCATATAACTCATGTTATATGAGTTTTTTTGTTATGAAAACAGTGACATTATTTAATCAAACTGGCATTTGAAAGGGTTAAAACAATATAAACAATTACATATTTGGTATTTGGGCTGAAGTTAATTGAATGATTTGTGCAAAAGTACAAAAATATATTACTCTGTTGTATTTTTAGCAGTTTTTGTGAGAGGATTTCTGTCCTCTGGTGACCTCAAAGGAGCTTAAATTAAAGCAAACCCACAAGGGTTTAGATTCTGAAGGTGTTTGTCCTGTAGTTTTGGCTCCCTCCTGGGTCTCTTCACTGTACAGCAGAGGTGTTGTTGTGTTCAAAAGAATAATTTGCTGTTCCTGTGCACCATTATGGAACCTTTGGAATGTCAGTTTAGTGAAATGTCTTTATCCTGTTGCTTATAAGAGCCAGGCAAAGAGTCCAAGCACAAAAGAACACCTTAGAACACAGTGCCAGTTCAATCAGGAGAGACCAAAATTGAATGAACAATTATTTATTATACAGTTAGATATGAATGAAAATGTGCAAAGTCTCTGATAGAATCTCTTTTGGCGCTTAGACTCCATCGTGCTGTCTTGGTGTACTTCAGGGGTACTGAGGGTGAACGAGAGATAGGATAACCCCCCATGGAGTCTAGACCCTGGTGGTGGTGGTGAGGATAAAGGATGAGTTGTAGACTTCTGCTGCTGGGACCCTGATGCGATCTCGGTTGCTGCTGAGGTGAAAGAGCCACTATCCTGCGAAGTTGGACTTGGACACTGGTGAGATGAATGGAGGTGCCTGGGGTGGAGGAGGGTTGCCGAGATCATCTCACGACGCCACCGCACTGACTGTTAAGGAGCAAAGACATGGTTTAAAATAAGGCTGCTCCAGAATGATTGGCCAAGCAGTTGTGTGTGGCAAGATCTGGTTGGCTCAGTGATTGAGTAAGAGCAGAGATGCTTGGGGTCATCTACGCATTAAACCTGGCCTACCCCAAGGAACTGAGATACTATTACGAGTTCATTCAAAAAGTACTCATGGGAAAGCTTTCCCCCAAAGTCCTTGGACTACAGAACTAAACCTGTGTTGGACTGTAGAAATTCTTCAGCCACAATTGTT
Organism: Scarus forsteni; assembly: GCA_036419115.1. Taxonomy (NCBI): domain Eukaryota; kingdom Metazoa; phylum Chordata; class Actinopteri; order Labriformes; family Labridae; genus Scarus; species Scarus forsteni. The sequence goes on from JAZDUH010000069.1 coordinate 551,592, forward strand.
TTTTGTGTTTTTGTGAATTATTTAAAGAATATTTAATGTGATCTGAACATCAGTATCACTATGGGCTCTAATTTCGTAGACCAAGCGCAGGTGCACCTGCCCTGCACCAGCCTTCGCCGCGCGGATAGGGTGTGACCAGCGCACTTTGCAGTTTCCTGCAGTGCCAAGAGAGGCGCACTCATGGCGCAAACCATCGCAGACCATCGCATCCACGCCTCCTCAGTGCATATCGAGAGAGGAGGAGACAGAGGCGTGAATGGGTTTGACACAGCCGAGCGCTGTCTTCACCAATCAAATGACTGCCTCTCCTCGCCTTTAAATGCGCTGCGGCCGAGGCGCAGCGTCTGATTGGTCTGAATGATCCCCGCCACAGCAGGCACAGTGTGCTGGAAAGACCCGGTAGCGGGGACAGTCAGAGTCGCTGTCCCTTCAGCAGGAGAGGGGACAGCGGGGCGCGCATCTGAGGCCAGGATGCGCGTCACCATGTGGGCCAGCTCCCGGGACAGATGTAATCTGTTCCTTTGTCATTAATAGTAAAAAAAATAAGAGACAGTTTCACACCCGCTGGCTTATCCATTCATGCTTGTGATCCACCTGCACTCCTGGTTTGTCATCTCCAAATAGCAGAGCCTTTAGTGATATACTGTATACTCTCCCGGTGTCTCCTCCTCATCCTCCTTTATAATGTACTCCATCTTTTTAGATCACGTTAAAAATAAAGACTAAAATAGAGGAATATGTGAAATAACAGGTACATCCTGAGTGACTCATTTATATTCTCTCATTTTTCTTCGTCTTTTTTCTCCTTTTTTTCTTTAAATTTAATGAAATGAGAGAAGTCAGATATATCCTATATATATATATATATATATATATATATATATATATATATGTTGACTTGTAAGATGTGCATCAAACTTCCAGCTGCCGTCAGGTTAAGTTTCCATTATGACAAACGGCTTTAATCCGACATCAGATGTAACAGGACAGTTAATATAGATACAAATGTATATGCTGGTTCAGACGGTTACATTAAATAGTGATTGCTGTGATTGTTTATTGCATTAAAATGTGCCTGACACTCTGGAAACCTGCCTCTGAGGCGTGCGCACATGTGCGCTTGTCACCAAATTACAGCTGCGGAGGGTGCGCTTCGCCCTGCGCCGAGGTTAGACCAGGTTGCAGCTGGCGTGCTTTCAGCGCACTTTCTGCACTGTTTTTGGCACCAAATTGTCACTGCGTCAACATGAATCTGCTGACACCTCCCCTTGGTGCACCGTAACACCCACCTCTGCGCAGACGGTCTACCAAATTGTCAAATTGGCAGCGCACGGCGGTGCGCCGCACAAAATTAACACTGCGCGGGGTGCGCCAGGCTTGCACCCCCTGCGCTGCTCCGTGAAATTAGAGCCCTAAGAGTTTAACACAGATGAGAAATGCTTTTTTAGAGGATAGTATTCATGCAGTCAGTGGTGAGGACACTACAACAAATAAACTTTCTGATAGTTCTTTGTGTTAGGGCAGTAATAAAGGATCGGCTTTTGTTCTTGTTCTCCTGTTTAAGGCCAACATCTAAAAGAGTGTCAGGATATGCTCTTGAATAAATCTTATTATACTCAACAAAGCCACTTGGTTTATCAGTCCAGTTGCCTCAGTGAAACATTGCCTTTCAATAATGTTTTGTCATTTCAGAGTCAGAGAACCTGTGTGTTTTATTTCCAGATGTGGCCCACATAGTATGGTTTGAGTTTTGATTGTTAAAGTTTTTGTTTTTTTACTCTGGATAATGTTCTCAGTTGAAGGCATAGGTGTATTTTTGCATAAAAAGCTGTAAAGTAAACTATCAAGAGTAAAAGCCACTGAACATGTAACTGGGATGGAACTATTCTGCTGCCTAGTCTCTGATCAGGACTCTACACAAAAGACTTTATTTTGTTTGTTCCATCCTTTTGGTTATGGTTGACAGTATAAGTGGGTTTCTGCTTTCTTGTGTTTAAAGCCTTTAGTAGAGGCATTTATGATGTAAGGGTTTAAAGCTAAAACAAGTATTGTTGTTTCTGCAGTTTGCATTTCACAGTTTCTTGTCTTATAAGAAGTTTTGTACATGTTGAGAGCAAGTGTTGCCTTCTGTCTTATCACATGTCAAGAGACTTCATCTAACTTGTGTAAGTTTATTCTTTATTAACGGTTGGTTACACAATCAGAAACATTTTTTCTTCTGCAAACAGATTAATGAATCTGTGTATCTGTTAACAGTGTTGAAATCTATGCACTGAGTATTTTACAGTTTTTCATGATAAAAACATTCATGGGCCGTTAGACAGCTCTGGTGTAAGGTGTTAAATATTTATACTATAATAAAGTTGGTTGTCTAAACACAGTTTTGATTCTGTGTGATGTATGATATCTAAAAATATGTCATTATGATCAGTTAAATAACAAAAATTTTTAAACAATTTAATTGATTTGAAAATGCACAAAAAACATAATTTATTTAAGTAAATTTAAAATGACATTTATAGAAAATTTGAGTAAAGTCAACTCAAAATAGTTGAGGAGGATTTGCATAATAAAACTTAATTAGATTTACTTTAAAAAATTAGTTCAGTCAACATAATAAAAACATCTGGCTTCAGATAAAAGTATTATGTGCAACTGCTAAAATTAATAAAATTATGTTCATTCAACAAAACATTTATTTCAGTGTAAATACAAAGTTCTGTGTAACGTTATTTCAGCTGGGGGAATCAAATGAAAGTTTTGATTTAATTCAAAATAAATTTCATTTTAATTTGAAAAAGTCTAAAAAAATGCATTTAAATTTAAGTTATTGTTTTGTTGTAGTTATGATTAATAAAATTCAGTAGAACTTACTCAACAACGTTAGATGAGTGTAAACCAATTTCTCTAAACTGATGTATACAATTTATTTTGATTTTAACAAATAAAAATTAGTCTGATTAACTTAATTAAATTACATTTAACCAATGTTTATAATTTGAGTTGGGGCTACGTAAATATACTGGATGGAAAACCTGCCCAAAAATTAGTTGAGTTCGTCCAATGAGTTATTTTTTTGAGTGAAGAGGTCAATTCTGTCCCCTTGATAGTCAAACTTCTCTAATCATTTTTGAGAGGATTTGTTTTTCTATTGGACTGAGATCTGGTGACTGTAGACTGTCTGTTGATTTATTAACATTATTTTGAAGATTCTGTATAATTATCTTTGATTTACAGTCAAAAAATAAATAATTATTACAACAATATCATTGTCCAGTGCTTACAGTAGCATTTTTGGTGCTAACAAACAAACAAAAAGACGAATAAATGCAACTAAATAAACAGAAAATAAACACATAGACAACATCTACAAAGAAAAACTCCTGTCCCTTTAAAGCTGTGTTCACACCAAACTCTAAAAAGATATACACACCTTGATTTGGAGCCACAAAAATGGCACATTTGGTGTGAGCACAACTTAAAGCTCCTTTCACTGGGGCCAGTCCAGCTGGTCAATTCAACGCTGCTCTGAACCATGTTGTCAACAACTTTGCATTCATTCTACCATCCCTGCTCTGCACTCGGCTTTCTAAGCCACTAGACCTAAAACAATGGTGGACATCACAGCGGGAGGACGATCAGGGAGGCTAGGAGACAAGAAGTTGTAGAGCACTGCTACTGCCATAAACATGCTGAGAAGGAAAACTGCTGATGCTGCAGGTTTTTGTCTTGTTCATAGAAGTGCTCCATCATACTGGGGAGACATGCTAGCCTTACTAAGGGGAAGTAAAAGTGAAAAAGCAGAATTTGGACTCCTGAAAGTTTGAATTGTCTTTTACATGAAGCAGCACAGAGCTGTGGCGTCTGAGAGTCTGTAAATAGAGGTGTACGTGTGGTCACCCAAACTCCTCCCTGTCCCGGAAAACAGATTCAAAAACATCCTGCTGACAAATTCAACTCGCCTGTGATAACATCTGCTGTGGATAAACAAATGGAAGATAAATACAAGTATCACATGGCATCTCCCGGGTTTCATTCTTTGGAAGTCAAAGCTGTTGACACTTCATGACATGTGCTGATACTTCATCTCCTGGTCAAACATGAACCTGAACTCTGTTTCAACAGGACCCACCTGCTAAATCAAATTTGTTTTAACACTCTGACAGAAAACCATATTCTAAGCATCCAGGAAATCAAACACTCACCATCTTGATCTGCTTTTCCTCCCTGTAAGATAAAAATAAATGATTAACAGGTAAAAATGTGATGTTGGACTAAAATATAAGCATGAAAGACCTGACGTTCCCATTTCTGATTACTTAAACATTAGTGTAGGGTAGGGTAAGGAGAGAACCAGGAAACAGCAGACTTCACGGGTCAAAACTGACATTAAATGAGCTCTACCAAACGGCTCTACCTTCATGTAAAGATAATCAGAGAAAAACTTGGCATGAGACAGCATTTCACTTCAGAGTGTTTGAGGAGGGAGTGTTATGAAGGACTTTTGGTCTCTGCTGTGACGTTCACTGAATCACCTCTCCGTCACTGCTGCCTCGGACTCTATGCTCGTACCGGGGCGCAGCAGCAGTTTAAAAACACTTTATATTTAATGGACTCTGACAGGGAGGCTGTTTTTGGGGCTGTTGCTGTGTGGCGGTGTGAAGGGGTCTTTAATAAAACCTTGAATTGATGCCTTTGTCCCCGTGTTACGGTTCAAACAGCAGAGACTGTGAACACAGAGGCTGTGATAGGACTGTAGAGCTAATAAAACAACTGTGTCTCTAGGAAATGAAAACGCTCGAGATCATTACACCAAACAGAGACTACGCATTTTTAACTTTGTGTTTTTAATGAAACACAACTGACAAATGAAGTTACCACGGAAACTGCAAACGCTGACACCATTTCCCTCTCACATTGGAGATGATCATGACGTCACTTCCTTCTGACCATGGAGGTGTAGAGTCTGCAGGCTAGTCGGCTGAGAGTGGAGGTCTGCAGCTGGACTGTCTTGTAAGATTTAGCAAAAATCCTCTTTAAGCTCACATGTCAGATTGTTTTTGTTCTGTCAGCCACATTATAATGACTGCACTCTGAAAACAATGTGAACAAAGACAGACCACAAACCTCCACAAAAGTATTTCAAACACTGTCAGGAGAGTTCATTTCCAAAGTTTGGAAAACTGCTGTTTCTAAAACTGTTTTCAAATCTTTGAAAATCCAGGATCAACATTTAGATTCTGATCTCTACGTCAAACATTGGCGTAAGAAAAAACATCATCAAAATCTCTTCATAACTTGTTAAGTTATGTTTCCAAAAAAAGTGAAAACTGCCCTATTGCTCAACAAATTCTTGAAAGAAAGTCCCATCCTGATCCAGATCACCACCAAAACCTCATCACATCTTCTTTGAGCCACAAGATTTTGTTCATAATTATGTTCAGAACAAATGCTGGAAAAATATTGTCTCCCTGACACAGGAAACCATCGTTAAAGAACACCAACAATGTTGTAAATGTTGGCTTTGGTTGGTCAGTTATTGTCAAAAATGTGGGAAACTTCTCCGTCTCACATTGCAAACAAATACTGAAACAAATTCCTGGATCTGCATTCATACCCAGATCACCTCCATAGTCTAATTATTTATTAATCTTACCATGACCAACATCTCCTCCAAGTTCCCATTCATGCTTTTTGAGTTCTTTCCCTAAAGAACAAACAGACAAACACCAGCAACAGAATAATAAAGAATTGTTGAAAAGAATAGCTAAAATGCTTTTAGAAAAACATTGGTACCAGCTAAACTTCTTCTTAACAACATCAGCATTGGCCCCTGATTTTCACAATCTGTGCATCACTTCTATTCATTCTTACAAAATCAATGTTTTTGTGGTGAAAGCAAATAAAAATGCTCCATTTATTAAACTACACACAGAATTTAAAACAACATTTCTGTGCATTGAACGGAAGGTTTGAAAGTAATTATGGTTCTTCTCTTCAAACTGTTGTTTTGGATGTTTTGTCTGTTTTAAAGGATTACTCTAATCATGCCATCCTCACCTGTTTTATTAATAAAAGGATTTTGAGTCCAATGAGACTCTACAGACAACATAATGAGTCATTAACCCTTTAAGACCCAGTGTTGTAATAATACATCAGGTTTAGGTACCTAAAAAACAACAGCAACATTAACATGATCAGTGAGTCCTGTTGTTTAACTCTGCATTGTCATTGGATGGTAAATGTGTTTATGGGTCGAGCCTTTAGACCAAGAACTCACACCACTTTAAACTCTTATTTGGACTCACCTCTTCATTTTACTGGACTGGATTTCTCAAGATTAAAGTAAATAAATTACCTTATATTTTTCTTTCTAAGTTGATTACAACGTCTTCAACATGACTTTTTGTTTTAGTGAAATAACTTCATTAACTGTGATTTTGAGCCTGTTATGTCGATGTTGTAATATTATAACTCTGGGTCAGTGTGGTAGCAAAAACCAGGTCCACCTTCCACATTACATCAGGACACTGGTCTGCTCTCATGTTCTCATATGGTCAGGTATACTGATAGAAATAAAATGTTTTTGATGGTTATTACCATGAATAACTAATAAATGTGTTTTTTGTTAAATTCTTTAGAGTCTGGACCATAATTGAATTATTTTTTTTTTTGATTACAGTATTTGAAACTCTATGTGTTAGTATTTGAAACAGTATCCATGTCTCATCAGTTAAAATAATCAAAGGTGAAATAAATATTGAACTGAGTCTGTTTTTTGGGGCTTTGCCCAAACACCAGCTTGTTGCTTTGCTTTGGATGAAAAACAGTTTTAATGTTTTTAAGCTGGCTGAAGGTGATGCAGGGTAGGTTGGGGGTTAGGGTGGAGACAGGTGAGGGTGGTCAGGAACGGTCATGAATGTGAAGATTCCCTTTAAGATGAGAAGTAGAGAGCATAATAGGCTGTGTAAATAGGATTTTGCATTACTATGAGTTAATCTGAGTGTGGATGTTTTTCAGGCAGCATCATTCAGGGACAGGTGAGAGTGGTCGGGAACGCCCACTCTCACCTGTCAGCCCCCACTTATCACCCCTTTATGATGATAAGTAGAGAGGTTAGGTCGGCTATCCAGACACTGTGTGTGAATTTGGTTAAAGGTTTAAGTAAGATTAGGATATATTTGAATTTAAACTATTGAGCCTGGAGAATAAATGCTCTTCTTACTTACATATTTATTTATTTGATTTTATTTTTCCACTCCATAATGACACCAGCAAAGCTCTGTGTTCTCTACACTGTGCAGAATGTGAAGGATGCCATCATGAATGGAGACAGTAACTTTAACATCAACTCAGACACTGATTCAAGTGATGAGGAGACTGATGTAGATGTCCTTAAAGCTCAAAAAGAAAATCTACAACACCCTATGCAGCACGTGTAACCTAAGGAAAACAACTGTTTCTGGGACGATGATTGAAAATGAACATGGCTGAACTCTGGACACTTTGAATGATTATTCTTCATGATATGGACTGTTATTGGGCAACATAAGAGCTCAGCCCTGCAGATGAGCCCTTATTTGTTTTGTATATCTGTTTAAACAGTGGGAGCATTAACACTGAGATTCTGTTACCAGTAAGGCCCAACGTTATAATATTACAACATGTTCCTGAAAACTTACTAAAACATAAAAAAAATCTCAAACCCTTTAATTTCTGCCTCCTCTAACAACATCTGAGAGGTGAAAAAATGTTTGCACATTTTTTTCTATATTTGGGTTTCACAGGGTAAAGAAGGAAAAATGAGTCCTTAAGTACAGATCCTACATAAATTTCCATCACTTAGAAGGAGACACAACCTTTTTTTAGTTTTCATGTCTTGTCTCACTCCTGAGTCCATGACAAACAGACAGACACGGTTGTTTTGACTGTGTGAGCAGTGACAAGGAAAAGATGGGCAGAGCTCGCCCATCTCTTCCTTGCTTTTGCACACACATTCTAAACAATGGTGTCTGTTTGCTTGTCATGGATTCATGAGTGAGACAAGACATGAAAAACAGATAAAAGTTGTTGTATCCCCTTCAGTAATACAAATACATTTTTTTATTAACATCATAGACCTTTATAAAAACGGATCTGGTGAAAGAAAACACAGAGATGTCTCTGCTTTGTGACCTTTGAGGTTGTTTTTAAAACTGTTTCACAGAAATATTTCTATTCAAAACCAGTTTTACTCACAGATGTTACAAACCACAGTCCAGCAGCCAGACACAGGACAGTCCAACAAAGACCTGAAGCCATCTGTACAGAGAAACAGGAAAGAAGTTCATCAATGATTTAGATTTACATGGACTTTTTCACCAAGTATGACCTAACTGATGTGTATGGGATGTTATTTAACTGAAATGTTCAGCTGTAAAAACTAAAAGAATGTGTATAAACTGAACACAAGGGAGAAAGCTTCCTTTGTTTTTAATAACTTACTTTAACATTACCTTTCTCTAAACCTTTTGCTGTTAAATAAAACTTAACTGAGTAAAGCCTGCTCTATGTTAAAGTCAAGAATTAAGAATTTAGCCCAAGTGTTGATGTGAGAGCAGGATGTCACATTAGCTGTAGCTGTGCAGAGTCGTCTTCAATGAACAGGGCTGACTGAAATATTTAGTCCTTCCTTTTCAATTGGAAAGACAACAACTTCCTCTGGCTGCAGAGGATGCTGCAGATTTTTGTCTTGTTCATAGAAGTGCTTGATCACACTGTTAACCACACAAAGGGGCAGTTTATATGACAACACCAGAAACTGAGTGGTTTTTCCTCTGCGTTTTCAAAAGCGTTCAAATGAAAACGATGCATGTTCACACAGACCTGCACCAACCACTGAAATCAGGTGGTGTGCATGCCTTTACTGAGAGCAGACGTCACCAACCTTTTTCAGCTGAAGATCACCTATGATGCTAATTGAGATGGCATGATCCACTTCCCTAAGCTCACTGAGGACTATGAACAAATCTTCAAATCTTAATGACCATCATCTAACTTCACAATCAAGGAACAATCTTCAATCCATAAATGTCAAAGGGCAGGAATTAAAAATGATCCTGTTGATTTAAACTCACATTAACACTGCAGTTTATGCAGCATAATAAAAAACAAAACTCATCGCTAAGGACTGGAACAATGGAGCATTAAAAACAATTTAGTTCATCTTAATATCCTTCTAATGATAAAAAGTAATGAGGTGGAGAAAAAATAGTTTATTTAGCATAGTAGCTGAATTCACCAGATTTGTTATGGAGAAGCAAAAAGGTCCTGTGTGTCAGATAAAGGATGCAGCATCTAATCTTAAAGATCTACTGGAATTGTCTTAAAGATCTACGGGTTGGTGACCCTTGACAGAGCTGCCCAATTCAATGAGCGGCCCATGTGCCACATGCGACCCAAAGCAACCCTCGAGTGGGCCGAAATCAAAATGATTGGGAGTTAGGTCGGGAGAGACAAATGGAAAAAACTTTACAGACACTGACAAGACAAAAACAATTAAAATGTTATTACGGACATTGAATGCAACACTTTCTGAAAGATTGCTATCAAGAAACTTACTTTTAATGAACTTTCAAATGTGACCAAAAGATGGTGAGTTTTTAATCAGCACTTTTTATGTTCATACACACCTTAACATGTGTTTGTATTTACCTGTCAAAACTAGAGCTTGTTGGCAAGAACCTCACAAAACGATACGCATCATGATTATTGGGGCACGATACAATAAAATCACATTATATCATAATATTGTGATAAATTTCAATATTCTACAGTTAACTTTGAAAAAAACTTGAGATACCTTAAACCATTTTTGACCAAATTTTTTTCTGAGAGATTTGTGGGCGTGGATGATACCTGCATTTTGTTGTTGATTGGTCTCGCTGTGACATTCCTAGTGGCAGTGAGGTCCATTTGAATGTTTCCAGGTGGCGCTAGAGAGCACATTTTGAAATGTTGGGATTCATTTTTCCATTTTATCAAACTTCCCAAACAAAGAAAGTTTATGTTCCTTTTGGTTTGTTTGCAGTTGTTTCTGTATCCTAAAACATTGACAGAAACAAACAATGATGTGTTGTTTTTGTTTACACATTAACTATCCTGAATTTATTGACCTCTGCCTTTCAGTTGAGCAGGGAGTGAAGGGGTTATTTACCCTGTTGTATACTGAGTTTTTTTTCTGCTTTTGATTGATCCAAAAAAAACATGGTTGCATCATGTTAAAGGGACTGTGAGGAGAATCTGTTTCCAGCGACATAAAGACTCTGCTACCCATGAGCACGCACAGAGACTGTCGTAATGCTGCGTTCAAGTAACCTCAGAACTGGGAGTGACATCATCTCTGACTTTTCCGCGTTCCAGTTGAAGTCTGATAAAAACATGCCGATCTACCAGTGTTGGGTAAGTTACTTATAAAAAGTAACTAGTTACAGATACTAGTTACTACTGCTAAAAAGTAACTGAGTTAGTTACTGAGTTACTGCATTGTAAAATTAACTAGTTACATTTAAAAGTAACTAATGCGTTACTCTTAAAAGTAACTACTTACAGCTACTAGGCACCACTTTTATAAAGTAATCCCATGTAGCAGATCAGCCATAACATGATGAAAAGTGGGAAGCAAGAACACTGTAGAAATGTTTTACACTTTTGACACTGTCTAAACTTTTATTTCAAGTCAGGCACATGTACACTCCTCAAGAATAAAGATATTACACTGACAGTGTGCAGTTTGAACAACTGTACTCCAAGCATTGAAAAATCCCAGACCTCCTGGCTGGTTTAAGTACTTCAGTTATAACTGTATTTGGTCCATTTGACAGTAACTTTGTTTCAGACCACTGAGCTCCTAAAAAAACATTAACAAACAATGGTTTATTCTCCTTTGGAATACTAACACACAGTCGTCTGAAATCAACAGAACTATGTCACCAAAACACAACACTGGGAATGACCAAAACAAATTTACCTTTGAAGACAAACTATTAAGTTGATAGTTTACCAAACAAGAACTGTCTTTGATAGCTACAAGAATGAAATTGTTATAATGATAGATTCCATGAAAATTGCTTTTTCAGTGTGTTCAACCTCTAAGGAAGAATACATTTGCTACACAAATACACTGAAATGTATTTCAGAAAGAAAGACTAATGTCTGCATGTGGAAACCCTTGGTCACAAAACTAAAATACTAAAAGAGAATCAAAATAATCAGGCCAGATCTATACATCACAAATAAAGTTTCTTTTCTTGCATTAATTCACAGCAACCTTTCCTAAAAGTAAGCAGTTTGTTTTTTTCTTTTTTTCTGGCTCTTGAATATGTCAGCATTTTTAATGTATTCTCTCCATGCAAGTATCCATTATTTTGGTAGTTTCGTAACAAACTTAAAATATTTTTTTTTTATATATCTATATCTATATCTATATATATCAAATTGTGGATTGCAGCATGAAGTGCTTTCTCATATTCTGGTTCTCAAACCACTGACTGTACCTCAAAAGAAGCTTTTCAAACCTCTGATCGGACAGTCTGTTTCTTTTTGGAGAGAGAACCAGGTTTCCCGGACTAAACAGTCTTTCACTGGATGGAGTAGCTACATTATATTTTAGAGAGATTCTCTTAATGAGAGGAAACTGATTAAGAGTGTCTATTCCTGTTTCTCCTGATTTTAGGTAGTCAGCTGCTTCCGTTTCAGCAGTCACATTTTCATCATCATCTTCAAATGAGAAGAACTCCTCCTTGTTAGAACTTTGAGTGTTGTGCTTTGTTGGGTTGGCTTTACCTGGTTGCTGCTCCTGCAGAATGTCCAGTGCCACAGTGAGGGGCTTCATGACAGCACAGTACTCCTTCAGAAAGAGGTGCTCCTTTTCACTTATACATTTTAGCTGCAGTTTGGAAGAGATGGTGTTAAAGGGACTGTGAGGAGAATCTATTACCGGCAAGACTCTGCTACCCATGAGCCCTCACGGCAACTGTCGTAATGCTGCGTTCCAGTAACCTCGGAACTGGGGGTGACATCATCTCAGACTTACCGGCGTTCCAGTTGAAGTCGTAAAAAAACATGCCGATCTACCAGGCTATTGTTAGCTGTTGTTGTTTTTCACAAATATCACATGAAGAATGTGATATCACTATGGCAGCATTTTTGTAAATATTAGTCTAATTATATAATGTTTACAGCTGATCTAGAGCGACACACCCCAGTCAGAAGTGACAATAAATGGATTATTACAGGAGCTAAATAACTGTTCACACTGGGGGCATCCATCTTCCATTGTCACCTCGGGGGTGGAGAGGTTTCACCAAGTTCCCAGTAGGAAATTCAGACTTCGGGGAAGTTCCAGTTGCTGTTTCCTACTTGGAGCTCAAAATTCCTACTTCTGACTACAACTGGAATGCAACACTGACATTTACAATCACAGCGTGTATTTGTTGTTCTGCTAATGAATGCAGCTCGGACCTTCCTCAGAACTCTGCATTGATTTACAACTTCTTTTTTTCAACAACTTACAGGATGCAAAGCCACGAGGTAATGTATCTCTTTCTACTTATGTAGTGGTAGTTTCTGATGTGTGACAACAAGCAATTTTTGGAAAACTTATCTTAGTTGTAGCCGGCTTTTTATAACTACTTACAGCCCGGTACTCTAAGACATGTAATATAAATGATAAAATAATAAAAAATGTGCTCTAGTTTTAATTGTCTTGTTCCTGAAGTTGAATATCCAGACCAGTCCAGCCCTGTCCGACCCGAACGGAAGGCTAAGGAATAGCATTTATAGATAACCTATTTTGATGCTATAAAACTCATCTTAAAGTGTGTATTTCCATCAGGCATATATCTAAAAAGGAGACTTCTTTGTAATTATTGAGAAACTCCTCACAGCATCTTTAAGCTCCACTGGGGGTATCTCAGAAATTCGAACCAGAGCATCATAAAAAGAATTCCACCTTGTTGTACAAGGTACAAGAAGTCTCTTGGCAATAACGTCTTCCACTGTCTCTGCGGCCACTGTCGATCGGCTTGCCTTGTTCCACAGGCCTGCACACTTTGTGGTGGCATTTCTGTAAAGTGTTTTTGTTTCAGGTGTTGACAGCAGACACTTATCCACATCAGTGCATGAGATGAGGTTCAAGGTGTGTGATGTGCATCTCTGATGTGGAGGTAATGAAATGTTGTCTTCATCACTCGTTCCATGAAGCAGCACATCCCGAATGTTGGTGAAAGTCACCTCATCATCAAAATCCTCACAGTCCTCATGTGGCTGGTGGACTTGAAAGGCCTTGACAAAATTTGAGCCGTTATCTGTAACGGTAGCTGTGATTTTCTGAGACAGTCGTGAGATGAATGAATATTATCTATCTCACTTACAATGATGTCAAACGTGTGTCGTCCCTTGAATCTTCTGCACGCCAGCGCTTCTTTTCTCCTCTGCATCTTGCTAGGATTTAGTGATGTCTAGAAAACTTTTATTGTGCGTTGTCCAAATGTCTGCCGTGGTAGCAACGAACTCTATTTCATCAAATGTCTTTTTGAGTTTAACCTTCATTTTGTCATATTCATTGTCTAAGTACTTGGAAAATGTCTTTTTGCATGCTGGTGCTTCCCCACGTCTCATCGGTATTTTGCAGATTATTTCTCTGAAGGCATTAGACTCCACGGTTGATATTGGAATCATGTCCTTGACAACATACCTTGCTATCAGTCTGTTTAGAGCTTCCTTGGTGACAAGTTGTGCAGCCTGCGGTGAATTGAAGTCCAGTCTTGGTTGCTTGGCCGGTGTGACTCTGCTTTGTTCTTTGGAGCCAAGGTGGGATGTCCTGGAGTAGTGTTGTTTGGAGTGCTGGGCTCTCTGGTAAAAAGTTTAGTTGAAGCGCGTTGTTTTGCGAGGTGCTTCATGAGGTTTGAACTGCTGTTCTTGGCGATGGACAGAGTTTTCTTTCCAGCACATAAATTACAATTTAACAGGATGTTTTCGTCCCTTTCCTCGATGAAGGAAAAATAATGCTGGTATTTCCAAGTCAGAAAGTTAGCGTTTGATTTCTCCGCCATTGCGTACGCCGTGAGTGCGTTGATATCCTTTTTCCCAGGGTGCACCTCGTTCCACTGCAGATGTCAACTGTCGAAAGTGAGTAGGAAGAACCGCAAACAGTGCCGTGAATATAAGCCGGCTGTTTGAAAAAGTAGCGCATAACCCATAGTTTAAATTCCCCGTTATTGTCACAGCGTTACTGAATTAAAAAACACTTCTAGTTACCATAAAAAATAACGACTTTACAGTAACGCGTTATTCCCAACACTGCTGATCATGCAGTCACCAACTCAGACCACCTGAATTATAAGATGCAGACTATTAAACTAATCAGTGCACACAAGCATGGTACAGTGTTCACTAACTGACAATATCACAAAGTCACGTTCACTGCTGCACTGCTGGCTTCACACGGTCACATTTAATGGGACTGAAGACATGCAGGCCTACAGTCGGTCTCTGATGGAGGACTCTCTGGATCTGCATCTCCTGGTGTTGGAGGCTCCAACAGTGTGATGATGCTGCCAGAGACTGTAGGACAGGCCAAAGTCAGATAGTCCTAATTGATTTGTCATGAATGGCTGGTTATGTCCCATGTGGAGATGGAAATTGTATGATGAGGCCGGCTCCTTCAGAAGGATGTTTGTATCTGACCCCCAGGATCCATCACAGGCCTGCCTTCATTTAGCTGTCAGCTGACGGTGACCCACTAACCACGCCAAGCAAATGGGTTGTTGTTTTAGTTTTTGCTCAAACAGTCCAGACACCTCCTGGATACAGTGTAGACTTCCTAAGTATTTTCAGGACACTTATCATTTAAAGGATGTTGTTATGTTTAATCCTGACCTGCTGCCATGTCTGCTTTGACACAGTCATGTTTAATCTGCACACACCCTTGTTTTTTGTGGAATAAAACAAACATTGTGTTATCGTTGTAGGTTCAGTGTAATTCACGCCATCAAACCGGATCTCCTGCAGGCTTTTAAATCCAGGAGCTACAGACCAATTGCACAGAAGACGACTGTGAGAATGGAGATGACAGTGTGTTTCCTGCTGCTGCTCCTCTGCTCTCCCTCCACGGCTCAGAGTCAGAGCCACACTGACAACCAAATTGCTGATCCTGGAGAACAAACTGAGCGCCGGAGAAGAGAAACAGGGGACGCTTCAAACCAGGAAAAGATATGTCTACAGGACATCCCAACTATTCTGAGAGAGCTGAGCGCTTCTGTGGAAGGTACAGTGGAGTCATACTGCTCACAGGAAAAGCTTCTTCATCCACAGTGAAGTTTGTGTTTTATTTCAAAGAAGTGTGAATCTTCTTTCCTCAGTCATGGTTGAGATTAATTCATAGCAGATCATGGTGTCAAGTAAAAACTAACAAAAAAAATGTTTCATTCTGTTTTTTAAGCACAAGAAGCCAAACTGGAGTCACAGAGAGCAGAGGTGGAGAGGCAGAAACAAAAAAATGAAGTTACCTTTTTGAATTCTGATTGATATAAATATTTTTTCTTACTTTAATTGATTTAAGATGTTTAAATCTTAGTAAGTAAAATCTGAAGATGCTGTTTATTAATTGAAAACTTAATATTTAAAAGAAGTTCTATTATCACATGGCATCATTTCACAGAGAGAATGAAGGTACAGTGGAGTCATGCTGCAGCTGCTCACAGGAAAAGTTTCTTCATCCACAGTGAAGCTTTTGTTGTATTTTAAATTAACACACTTGTGCTGGAAGACAATGGCAGCAAAGTTCTGTTCATTTGTACAGCGAGAGATTTGTCTCAGAAATATGCACACAAATATAGCCACAACTTTATACATGTGTTTTTAAAGTTTGAGAGAGCATTTATCATGACTTATCATTTGTAACTCTTCAGCTGTGTTTGTGAATCTTTTAAAGTACAACTGAAGATTTACGTTTGTGGATCAACTGGCACATGCATTTCTTTTTGAGACAAACGTAACGCAGTTTCACAAAAATTCACACACACAGGTTAACAATATTCACATATGGAGAGCCCTTCCCCCTCCATCCACTAGGCAGCGGTGTTGGTCTCTCTGTATAACTGTGGGCATCAATGGGAAACGGCCTGTTTCAACTCAGTGCAGTTTAAAGGAATATTTCACCCAAACAACAATTTGGCCTTATTTTCTACTCACCCTCATGCTGAGCAACACTCCGGAGCACTTTTTTGATGTCTCAAATGCAGCCAGAGGTCCGGGGAGATTTTCGCTGTCAGCAAAGGTCCATTTTGCAGGGGACGATAGAGCCCGAAGAAAACGGTCCATAAAAGTCCACAAAAACGTGCCTATTTTCCTTCATACTGCTCGTCCGCTGTAATCCAAGTGTCCTGAGCGGGTAACGTCCATAATTAATTCGAAACGAGGTCATTTAGTACATTTTTCGAGCCTAAACAGTGCTATAGCGTACTTCCGCAGTGAACGTCGATGCGCGCTCCCTGAACTACGGTAGCCGCGGCAGACCAAGCCAGACGCTTGCGCGCTTTCAGGGACTGCTGTGCTAAATTGCAAGCGTAGAAGAAGAAGTTCCGCTGTTTACACTCTGCCGTGAGCCTGAGGAGGACGAGGTTAGCATTTCCCGAGTTAGAAAAACTTGATCAGTCATTAGTCGAATTAAAAACATGGTTAGAGTGTGTGCCTATCCTGGGTGCTTCAATCAAATGAAGCGCAGGTCCCTGAGGAGTTCCCGTTCCGTGACTTTCCACAAGTTACCTGTCCAGGACCCTGAAAGGCTAAAACTGTGGCTAGTAGCTCTTAGCAAGGATATCAGGACCGGCAACGTAGATTCGCTCAGGGTCTGCAGTGAACACTTTTCAAAGGATGATTTCCGAATGTGTAAAGGAAGACCTTTATTAAAGACAACAGCTGTGCCGACCGTGTTACAGGTAAGAACAGAAGTTATGTACTTTATCGATCATTTATTTAGCTTACATGTTTTATATTAAATAACTTTTTTTTGTTTTGAAAACGTGATCATGTTAAAAGATGTTTAATGTCAAAAATGCCTTGATTCTGACAGTAGTCCATGAATTTTTACATAATTTTGGCCCGTTATCCCAGTCATTTCACTTTAACACTAGAAGGACTAAGGAGGGATCATTTGATCCCTATACTGTACCTTTGGTGACTACAGAGGGATCATTTAATCCCCCTGCCATGGAATGTGGTCTGTCCAGTATGCTAATGATGTGGCAGCTTCTTGCTGAGAGTTGAATGCAGATTTCAGAGGAGCAGCTCTTGGGTGAGGTTGGGAGAAAGAGGTGTAAATCACAGTTTTACATGAATTTCAGCTAACCAAGGGTAATTTTCCAAAAAGGAAGAACTAGGTTTTCCAGCAACTGTAACTGTGACTTCATTGCTTCTGAGTCTGATCTTCCTCTTGAAACCTTAAATGTTATTTTCTTTGTTTTGTTTTGTTTTTTTGTAAATATTCTGCATTGCTTGATGCTGGATAACCACATATTAATCTTTTTTGTTGAGTTCAATTTAGTTAGAGACATGAAAATGAGAGACTGGAAAATATACAAAATACAAACTTTGCTTTTTTCAAAGCAAACCTGTGGGATGTTCCAATTAAGTGTTTGATGAGCATTCCTCAACTTTCTCAGACTTTTTTGGAACATGTTGCAGGCATCAAATTCCAAATGAGCTAATATTTGCAAAAGAAAATAAAACTTCTCAGTTCAAACATTAAGTATCTTGTATTTGCAGTGTATTCAATTGAATATAAGTTGAAAAGGATTTGCAAACCATTGTATTGTTTTTATTTAAGATTTACACAATGTGCCAACTTCACTGGTTTTGGGTTTTGTATTTTTGAAAAAACTTTGTAAAAAAAACACAAACAAAAATCACACATATTTACATATTTACAACTGTTTCAAAACTGTGCTTGGTCTGAGCAGACCTGGCACTCCCACTGCACTTCTTTTGTGCATTTGCCACACGTGCCTCACTTAGATGTCACACCTTGCATTGTACTCCCAGCCTGTGGCTGCCTGCCGTTAGTGGCACATTAGAATAACAACAGGGACTGCTCGGCTACCGCATTCCAGGGCAGGGATCAAATGATCCCTCTTCAGTTCTTAAAGGAGTGCCCAAAAACTCCAGTCTTGCTAGTGTTAATTATGTTATCATTCAATATTGTTTCTTCAGAACTGTACCACAATCTAACTACTTACTACCACCCGCTCCACGGTTCATAGTAACATCATTTTAATTTCATTTGACATTAATAAATGTATCAATTAACCAATTAATTCTCAGGAATTTAGTGAGACAGGGTGAGTGAGATGTACTGCAGCTGCTCATGTCAGTGATTGTCTGCAAGTTGTCAGAGTTTAAATAAAAAAACATCCAGATGATAATAACAACACTATTTTGCACACACAGGGCCATACTAATGTGATTCATCATGATAAAGTTTTTGTGAAATGAACAACTTTCAGTGCTGCATAATACCTTTTTTAGACGCTGCAGCTTTGATTTGCTCATATATTTTGCTCATATAGCATAATTGGTGTTTGAAATAACAATTCTAGGACAATTCTTGTTTTTAGGATATTTCACACCATCCTGTTGCTGCATTGACTGACACAGACAACACAGAGCCTTCATTCGATGATGTGCCACACTCCACACCAGTGAAACCAAAGAAACCCAGTGATCAACCTGAGCACTCTCATGCAAGACTGAAGCTGATCCTTACAAGTCCGGAAACAAGCAAAGAACGCACACGTCCGTCCACATCTGGCAGTTATCATGCCTTCCCCCCGACATGGTCATCTCAAACTGTAAGTACGCATTCACTGGCTGCTATGGCCAAAGTAATCGTTAGAGCATTTGCTTGTGAGTGACTGAAAGCGACTAAATATGATTTCTCAAAAAGTCTAATAGTCACTTTGTTGATTGTAGGATGTGCAAGCACAGATGACAGAGGAATGTTTGGAGGAAGGATTAGATGTTAGCATGGCCTCAATTGTTGTCCCTCTGGACCCCAAAGACACCAGTTTTAAAATTCCAAGCTCAACATCAACCTCAACTCCAACCTCAGAGGAAAATGAAGACGTGCGAACCTGGGATGAGAGGAAATGGCTGGTCAATGAGTCAAAGTTGTTTCAGCTCTTTAAGACATGCCATCAGTGTGGATCAGAAATTGATAAAACAAATGTTCACAAATCTGGGAGCCTGATCAAAATTTTCTGGGAGTGCATAAATCAGCATCAGGGACATTGGAGTTCCTGTCCAGATATTAGAGGGATGCCAGAGAACAATCTTCTCATAGCAGCATCAGTTCTCTTCACTGGTGCCACATACACGACAATTCATGATTTGGCCGGACTACTCAATCTCCAAATTCCAAATCAAACAACATATTACAACATACAGTCAACATATCTAATCCCAGTCATCGACATTGTATACAATCAGCAGCACAAAGCCCTCATGGAACAGCTACTGCATAAGCAGTATGTTTTGAAAAAGGGAGTGCATGTATCTGGAGATGGCCGATCAGACAGGTTAGTGTATTAGTTTTTAAGACGAACAAATATTGAACTCTTGAATATAGGATTTAATATGTACTTTATCCTTTGCTCTTTACAGCCCAGGCTTCTCTGCAAAGTACAACACCTACAGCTTCATGGAGGACACAACAAAGGAAATCATCCTTTTTCAGTTAGTGCAGGCAAGTGAAATAGTAAATTCATATTTAATTTTAACATAATATGAGAAAAATGTATTCTCAGTGTAGGTGTTGGTTTAATATGTGCAACATATTACATAATCATTGTTGCCATGACATGCACTGTCCAGTAAAGATGTATGAAACTTTTTTTACACATTCATTTTCTGTTTTGTGGTATAGGTGACGGAGGCATCCAGCTCTGCTGCCATGGAGCCAGTGGGGTTTAGGAGAGGACTGGACTATCTGCTGGAGCAAGGTCTTGAGGTGGAGGTGGTAACCACTGATCGGTCACCGTCCATTCGAAAAATTATGCGTGAGGAATATCCAGAGATCCACCATGAGTTTGACATCTGGCATGTTGTCAAGGGTAAGTAGACAAACTGTAACTACTACTAATGGCAAAACATCTTCTACTCACACATGTTTAGTCCAGTTGCTGTATTTTATGCTTGCTTGTAACTCATCGCCTTTTTATGTTTTTGTTAGGGCTTATGAAGAAATTGCTCTCTGTGTCAAACAAAAAGGACAACCGAGACCTGCAGCCATGGATAAAATCCATCTGCAATCATTTGTGGTACGCCTGTTCAACCTGTGGAGGTGACCCAGATGTGAGTAACAACACATTCTTTACATTTTGGCAACATATAGAAATGATTATCATAATTGTTAGTCTTGGATATAGTCCTCTTGCTGTATATGACTGAGAATTAATTTTTTTTTCATTATTCTCAGGATTTGATAAGGAAGTGGAAAGCACTGCTTCATCACATCTGTGGTGTGCACCGCTGGGAGGAAGATGGACAGGAGATTCAATGCGTGCATCCTGACCTTACATCAGAGCAGCAGAGGCGAAAGAAATGGCTAAAGAGAGACTCTGAAGCTTTCAAAGCCCTGACAGCTATTGCCCTGGACAAAGGACTCATGAAGGACCTCAAGCAGATGGCCCTCTTCAAACATACTGGTAAATATAACAAGAAAAATAGAATAATTATGAGAAATTACTATAACTGTTTAGTGAACTTGTCATTATTATGTTTTCTCAGGAGAGCTTGAAGTGTTCCATGCCTCAATGCTGAAATACGCAGAGAAGAGACTACACTTCCACTACTCAACAATGAAAGCACGCACCCAGCTTGCCGTTATGGACCACAATGAAAATGTTCATCGTGAACAGGCCTCCACCAGCACAGGTAATGTTTTTTTTGGTTTGTCTGTTTGTTTGTTTTTAGAATAATGTTTCATATATGTCTTATCATTTCTCTTTTGTTTTTTAGGACAATCAAGATTCAATGTGGTTTACCCAAAACAAACCAAAGACTGGGTTGCCAAAAAGATCTATGTTCCAACAACACAAACATTCCGGCAAAATCTGGTGGTGCAGGTTGTGCAGAGACGCCTGGACCACAACATCAAGATGAAAGACCCCCAATCGCATGTTTCTATCCCTCCGATACCAAAAAACATTGCTCAAAAACCAAAACCTGCCAAAGAGGAAGCCATACAAAAACACGCTTCCCGCTACAGCAGCTAGTCTGATTGGTGCACTATTGTGGTGGTGCATTATTATTTTTGTCTTTTTATATTTGTATTTTATATTTGTATATGCAGAGTCTGATCAAGAGTGTACTTCATTTGTTTATGACATGATGTACATAAATAAAACAGCATTTATCTGTGGGTGGCTTGTCTGCATTTCACACCTGGGTCTAGAAAAAATCTTTTGTCAAAGGAACAGAGTTACATCTTGCCAACCTTTCAAAGTCATCATGCGAGATATGTTGTATTTATCTATATTTAAAATAGATCTATTTTTAATTTTATCTATTAATTTATTGACAACACAAGACAATAGTCCAAAAGTTATAATTACCACCTATATATATTCTGACATGTTATTTATAATGAGGCATTGTAGCTTTTTTTAGCTTTTGGAAAAAAACATGACATTTGATGAAGTAATGAAATAATATAAATAATAAGTCTGGAAGAGTGTCTTCAGATTTGTTTATTATCTTTGCATCTGTTCAAAAGCATCTTCTGCTTCCTTGAATCCAGTATACACTCCATCTGGTGAAGGGTAGCTGGAACGGATGCTTGTGACAACACAGGCAGGTAAAACTCTTCTGCTGTCCTTTCCAAGTCTCTCGCCTTTCAGGACCCACTCGAGTACCACCCGGTAAGCCACCAACCTGTATTGACTGTTGAGGGGCAGATAAATAAATAAATGAATAGTATCTCGTCCAGGACACAACCTAGGTGAGATGCTAAGTAAATAAACACAGAGCTGGCCAAATCAGAAAAAAAATGTACAGTGTACAGTACAGTAAAATAGATCATGTATCACGCATGGGCCTGTTAGTACAAAATAAGTATAGTAAATAAAAATAGTACAAAACTTACTCTGCGGAGAGCGTGCCGTTCGGTCCTGCGGGTTTTGGCCTCTTTTTCCAATTGATTTTGGGCGCATGGAAAAACATCTCCAGAACGCCACGGGTCAGTAATGGTGGGTAATCCGTGTTTTGGGTGACACAAACTCTTTGAGCAGTGCTCTCAGTCTCATCAGTGGAGATATTGAGATCCTCCAGCGGTGGCATCAACAAGTCCCAATCCACACAGCAAATGCTCTCCTCTTCGGTCGGCATAGCTTGACATTTTTCACACTTACACCACCATGTTTCATCCGCACGAAATCTGTAGTCCGCCGGTGATTGAGGCTCTGCTCGAGCTGCGGCTGCCTCATCCATTTCTCTGAGTTCGTCGTCTGTGTATTCCGGCTCGTAAAGAAAAGGCTCGGCAAAGAACTCATGTTCTTCCTCTACATTGAAGTCCTCAGACATTGTTCTTCTTTCTGGGTTTTTTTTTCGTTGTTTCAAAGTTTTAAATCAGTAACCAACCACTTTCGTGATTGTCCACAGCTCCGTCAGGCTCACGGCAGAGTGTAAACAGCGGAACTTCTTCTTCTACGCTTGCAATTTAGCACAGCAGTCCCTGAAAGCGCGCAAGCGTCTGGCTTGGTCTGCCGCGGCTACCGTAGTTCAGGGAGCGCGCATCGACGTTCACTGCGGAAGTACGCTATAGCACTGTTTAGGCTCGAAAAATGTACTAAATGACCTCGTTTCGAATTAATTATGGACGTTACCCGCTCAGGACACTTGGATTACAGCGGACGAGCAGTATGAAGGAAAATAGGCACGTTTTTGTGGACTTTTATGGACCGTTTTCTTCGGGCTCTATCGTCCCCTGCAAAATGGACCTTTGCTGACAGCGAAAATCTCCCCGGACCTCTGGCTGCATTTGAGACATCAAAAAAGTGCTCCGGAGTGTTGCTCAGCATGAGGGTGAGTAGAAAATAAGGCCAAATTGTTGTTTGGGTGAAATATTCCTTTAAGAAGAAGGAAACTCCTTCAAGAGCAGAAACGCACCTTAACTTAGGAACTAAAGCAGCCTAATGTGGTCCACCAGGTTCAGGAAAAAACAATTTATTCATCCCCTTTGGCTTAGATGCGTAACAATTCTGTTACATTGAGCTACTTCTCACTGCATCATAGCCAGTGTTGGGGGTAACGCATTACAAAGTAACGAGATTACATAACGATATTACTTTTTGGGGGTGACGAAGTAAAGTAGGGGGTTACATTAAAAATATCAGTAACTACACTACTTTACTAGACCAGAGGAACGCGATTTCCTGCGTTACCCAAGCTCTGTTTGCCAATGTGAATAGTTTTGATCCGTCAGCGGTGCCTGCATGCGGATGCGCTGCCTGCCTGTGTGTGTGACGCCAGAGCGTTGCCATAGTGATCGAGTTGCGGCAGCTGCTGCTGGTGCGTGCCTGTGCGGGAAGAGAGAAAATGGAGATGGACACGGAGAGTGAGAGGGGCTTTGCTCAGTGGCGATGTAGTCATTATTTTGAATTTGTTGCTCGTAACAACAAAAATATAAGAGTAAAATGCACCATATGTCCCGGCAACAGACAGCTTTCAACTACTGCAAAGTCTATGAGCAACCTCGCCAAACATTTGACTAACGTTCATGCCAGTACAAAACTTGTGGCGAAAGAGCCTGCTCTCCGGCAAACCGAGGGAGCTGATCAGCAGCCAACCCCCCCTAAACAAGCCAAGCTTTTCACAACCATCGGAGCACAGAAGCAGGTAACACCTAAAGAAATAACAAGACTGGCTCAGGGTTCAGATGCACAATGTCACTTTCCTGTTTAATTCCATTTCTTTTGCATTCTATTTATGAGTTTAAGTGCATTCCTGTTTCAATTTTATGAGCTAAAGTGAGCTTTATTTTTAAATTTTTTTCATTGAGATTTTTGTTTTGATAAACTATGTATTTTGAAACTGAGTGACCTCACCATAGCCTCCTTCATCCCTTTTAGTAGATTATTTAGTGAGGCACTGTTCTTTCGTATGGTGGTATATGCCATTTTGTATACATTTATTCAACAAACACCAAGTTATGGCGCGATAAAGTTTGTGCATGTATCTGAACGGGATATTAAAAAACAGGAAAGTAAAGTAATAAGTAGTGAAGTTACTTTTCAAATGAAGTAATGAGTAAAGTAATTTCATTACATTTTTCAGAAGTAATGAGTAATAAGTAACTAATTACTTTTTTGGAGTAACTTCCCCAACACTGATCATAGCAGAAGACAGGGTTACTGTCTGTGGCTGTTCCTTTTTGATCTGGACATAGAACTGTTAATGATTTGAGAATGGATGATAAGATAAGTGGAGTGTCAACGAAATGCATTAGGTATCACTCTATACGTGTTCTTATCGTACCCTTTATAATCTCTACCAGCCCTCATTGATACACTACAGCAGGGCTGTTCAATTAGAAATTCAGCAGGACCAGATTTTCAGACTGAGGACATGAGCTGGGCCGGACATTTTGACAGACAGTGAGCAAAGTTAACCACGTTAAAGAAACACAAATAGATAACAAACACACCGGATGTTTACTAAGTTATTGCCACAACCAAAAGGGAATAAACTCAATAAAGAGCAGTACTCAGACTAATCTGCTGTTTCTTTAAATTCTATACTTCAAACAGATAACTTTAACATGTTCTGACAGGTAAATACACACATGTTAAGGTTTGTATGAACATAATAAAAGTACAGATTAAAGAACCATCTTTTGAAAGTGCTTAGATTTGAAGGTGCATTTAAAGTAACTTGCTTAATAGCAACCTTTCAGAATGTGTTGCATTCAATGTCTGTAATAAATGTTGGAATTTTTGTAAGGCCTTGTCAGTGATTGTAAAAATTTTTTTCTGTTTTTTTCACCGGACCCAAGTCCCAATCACGTTGATTTGGGGACACTAGAGGGTTGATTTTGGGCTGCATTTGGCCCACAGGCTGTTAATTGAATAGGGCTGAACTACAGTCATACAGCAGGATATCAGGTTATAAATTTAATTTTTCAAAAGTATTCTTTCCCCTATTAAGCAGTCTGCAAAAACTTTAGACTTTAGCCCTTTCCCTTTTATCCTAACTGAAGAGTTTACCTATCTCGGAGTTAAAATCACAAACCTTTATAAAGATCTTTATCAACATAACTTTTAGACCTAATTAGAGTGCACCAATCAGGATCTGTTGGTCTTTATTGCCAATCTCATTGGCTGGTAGAGTGAACACACACAGTTCAGATGACTGTATTATCATGTTTTTTCTATTTCTTACCTAAGTCTATATTTAAAGAGATAGATAGTTTGATCTCTTCTTTTATGTAGAACAGATCTGTCCAGAGAATGAGAAAGCATTTTTTGAAACTGCCCAAGTCAGCAGGTGCATTACCAAACTTCTCCCAATATTATTGAGTGGCAAACAGAAGCAAAGTTATTTACTGTTATTTACAAAGCAAAGTTATTTTAGTTATTTACTCTTGGGGTAAAGACCAGATCTGGGCTTCAGTGGAGTTGAAAAGCAATCCAGCTGTTGTTAAACATTCCTTAAAAATCTGGGCGTTTTCGCTTTAATTAATCATCTCTGTTTTCTCCCCTAGTCAACAAACATCTTTCCCAGCCATCTCAAAGTGACTTAGCATTTAATATATGACACAAGAACAGCCTGTTTTTTTTTCAAAGACATTTTTGTTATAAGAACTCTTGTGTCATTTGAAACAACGCAAAAAAGATACAATATTCCCCAAACTCATTTCTTCAGATTTTGCTGTGTCTTCCTTGACGGCAGTAAATATCGAATGTGTTTGCTCGTAGCTTCTGCACAGAAATGGCAGCTAAGATAAACTAATGTAAAAACGGTCTAGTTCAAAAGTGTGCTCTCACGGGTCAAAGAAGCACGAATGCAGGCAAATTCCAAGTTTGACAAAGGCCGTTTATTAAAGTTAAACTAGGTGAACAATAACAAACGGAAGTTGCTTTGTGTCGCGATGCCCCAAAACAACTGAAGCTCAAGTTGATGTATGCATCTTATATAGCCTGATGAGGGGGGGATTCCTCTGTCTTCCCAAAGGTTCCAGGAAACTCCTCCCCATCTCCCTTCAATAGTCACATTCTTCATTACAAAGGTGTAATTTCCCCTCTCATAGGCCTAAATACACTCCCATGGAGTCCATCCTTTATTTATTTTGGCCATTAAGTTAAAATGTGAGGTATTACAGTCATTATTTTATGGTCTGCTCAAAATGGCTGAATTGATCCAAAATGGCTTCCCCCTCAGGCCCAAATATGGTCGTGCTTTCCTGTCCCTCTCTGGGTACAGACGGAGCTGTTATGCAGAGAGACTGTTCAGTACATTATGTACTTTCTTAAACTACGTCACTTCTGTTTAATAATTATAAATTTAAAGCATGGACACCATAAAATATGTATTTAGGCTCTATGATGTGGGTGATAATCTGTTAGTAGCATGTGAGACTATTGTGTTTAAACACATTTATAAAATTATCAAACTTATAACAAAAGTCAATATATCATTCGGTGTAATAATTCTAACTACCTTGTGAGATTGTAAAGCATTATCAAATCAACCTACCACAACAGTGTTGTTTCTAACTACTTTAAGATCCTGAAAAAGTCAAAACTTTCTGTACTGAATTGTACTTTCAGTCAGAACCTCTCAGTAACATTAAGTTGTAATGCTAAACATGTATATGACTGATTATGCAAGAAAATATATGAACATTTTAAATGCAAATATAAGAATAGTATAATGACTATTGTGTAATAAATCAAAATAAAAGACTACGGTTCAACATAAAAGTAAAACTCTCCTTGATCAATAATAAGTAATAAATATTTTTACATCTGCTGTATTAGTATGATACTTCATAACTCATCTTCTCGCTACTTCTAAATAGACAGATACTCAAAGTTGTTAAAATGACCAATTTACCATAATTTCACATTTCATCACTAGGAGTACATAAAAAAAGAAATTATAATAAAACTTGCATAATAAACCCATTGGTGGTGATACTAGCAAGACATTCCAGGACAATTTTACACTACAACTTCCACAAACCAGAGACTTTGTTAATCAATATTTAGATCCCCACATTCACCGAATGTTATAGACGTCAGACTAGCCTTAAACCCCTCCATAAAAGGCTTTATATCTTAAATTTACTCAATGACTCAGAGTATTAACCCACCCCAGTGGGACAAAACAAAACTGAACTGAGAACAGGACCCTAATATTAAACTTTCTGTGAAGTTTTGGCAGCTTTGTCTAAGTTATATTCACACGTCTTCTATTTGTATTCAGCAATGTGTGATTCAGTTTAAAATACTGCATCCCCTTCATTATTCAAAGACAGACTTACCAAGATCTACCCTGATGTTAGTCCAGCATGTTTAAGATGTCTTCAAAGGTTAGACACTTCTGATCATGTTTTGGCATTGATGCATTGAGAAGACTTTATGGAAAAACATTTTTGAGGTCCTTTCATCTGAACTTCTCATGATAAGTTAGGGATATTGTGAGAGACTCAGTGGATTTCAGACATAATGTGTTTGTTTCACTTCAGTGATTTTTGGGATAGAGAAGCAATTGTATTAGGGTGATAGACACACTTATTTATGTTTTCTGCATTCTGGTCTCAGTGTGTTCAGTGCACCTTAACTGTTGGGGCCACTAACATAAATAACAAAAGACAACCCTTTTCAGAGTGGCATCAGTTTCAACATTCTGGGGCTGATATTGTTAGTAAGTCATTCACAGTTCATCATTTAAGCAGCCGTGAACACACAACGTCACTTAACTGACGAGCAGCACCACCTCGCCATAGCGCCTTCAGGCTGGTAGCAGGCAGTCAGATGTTGCTCGTGAACTTGGTGAGTCTCCAAGTGTCATCAGCAGTCATGAAACAAGACGCAGGACTACTGACAGACCCAGGAGTGAGGGACCACAATGATGACCAGTACCTAAGAACCGATGCACTCAGACATCGTTATGCAACTGCCATACAGCTGCAGGCTCTTTTACAAGAAGTGAGGGGGCTAGAAAAAAAAAACTGTTTCTTACAAAGGTAAAAGTCACTTAGGGGCTAAATATCCATCTTTGAACAATGCCAGAGGCATAAATCAGTTTTTGGCAAGCAAAATGTCCATTGTAATGTCAATGTAATGTCCATCTAATGTAATAAAACATTTTAATGTCCCTTTACTCGTTTTTCAGGGGTAAAAAGTATTTGTTGGAGTCAAATCTTGTAAATATCAATCTGCTGTCTTTAAAAAAATCATATTGGAGCTAAATATCCATTTATGTACAATACCAGAGGCATGAATTAGTTTTTGGAAAACAAAAAAACAGATTTTTACATTGTAATGTCCCTTTACTCACATTTCAAACCATACAAATCACTGTTTGGGGTCACTAACTCTGTTAAGGGATCTAATCCAGTCAGCTGTCTCCTGGCCTCCTTGTGTCTCTGAGGCTGATAGCGCCCCCTTCTGGTTTGGCAAACTTCAGACGAAGCGAGTCGTCATGCAGCTGTTTTGGTTTTGCTGTTGCTTTCAGATTTTTCATTGTTTTGTGGTTGGCGTGGTTTACCTAATCACACAGCATTTAGTGAGGATGCTTTTGCTTTTGTTCTTCCATGGCGTTTGTATTTTTATACCTGGTTTACACTTTGCATCACATTTGTGTTTTTGTTCCTCTTTATACTTTTTAGTGAGTTGGTTTATTTACATCACTTCCCTGATTGCAGCGCGTTTGGTGAGGAGGCTTTTGCTGTAATTCCTGTTTTATTCATTTGCACCGTATTCTTCTTGCAACTCGTTTGCGTTTGACTCTATGCAGAGCGTTTGACCCTTCTCGGCCACCGTAGATATCTATCCAAAGGAACAAGCAAAGGCTGGAGCTTTTGCCTCATTAATATCACAAAGACTCATTCTTCTGCAGTGGAAGTCTGATAAAGCTCCCTCATTCAACAGCTAGATTAAAGAAATACTTTCCTTAATACAACTAGAAAAACTGAGATATAGTCGAGCCAACTGTCCTGAGAAAAACAACGCCATTTAGTCACCTTTCATTGAACACATTAAAAGCCTGAGTCAATCATGATGCTCCCATTTTGGTTTAGGAAATGTAATTGTTAACGTTTCATTATAATTTTTATGTATGTAAAGGAGGAATTATTATTCTATAATTTTATTTTTATTATTTATTGATGTCCCCTATGTTTGTTTGTTTTTTACAAAGGTATTTTCTTGTTAATCTTAAAATCTATTTTTATTAGTGATTATTATTATGCAATTACTTTAAAAACTATTAACTTTTTATCTGTGTGTTATTTGTCCTCTTTCATTCTTGTCGTTTTTATTTCTACGTTTAGGGTGGGTGGGTATTATGTTTGGATTTAGGGTATAAATGTTCCCGTTTGATGAAAAAAAAACTATAAAGTATACACAACATACCTTAAATGGTTTACAAGCACAACTGAAGATTTACAAATGATAATTCATAGTAAATGCTCTCACAAACTTCAAACATACATGTAAAAATCTTGTATATATTTGTGTCCATAGTTTTGAGACAAATCTCTCCCCATACATTGAAGGTAAAACTTTTTTTTTCAGCACAAGAAGCCAAACTGGAGTCACAGAGAGCAGAGGTGGAGGAGCTAAAGCAAAACCTTAAAGGTATTTCATACACAACAGCAGGAATCTATTACATTTGATTAAAGTGACACAATATACCTCCATAAGCTGAAAAACATGGTCGTTCATTTGTGTAATTTTGTTAACATGTTGAACTTTCATTTGAAAATGCTAAAAATGTAAGATACCATTTATTTTTCAAAAGAAGGAACACGTCATGATCACTTGATCTGAATATGCTAATTGTTTTACTGTTTTCAATGTATCTTAACTTTTTGATATTAATTATATTCCAATATGGCATTTTTTCCAGCTCAAGCAGCAGAGCTGGTCACAATGAAATCCAGGGCAAAAGCTGCAGAAAACCAAGTGGAAGCCCTGAGGAGAGCTGGAGAAGGTCAGACACAAATCTAAACCTGCAGTTTACATTTGGACTTTAGACTCTGAAAACTATTCTGAAGGTGGAGAGCAACAGATGTCAGGACTTGGTAACACAGCTCTCTCTCTCTCTCTCTCTCTCTCTCTCTCTCTCTCAGTCAAAGTGGCTTTCTCAGCCTCTCTGTTGGCCTCAGACGGTGGGCATTTGGGACCATATAACACTCTCACTAATCTGGTGTTCAAGCACGTTTTCTCAAACATTGGAAATGCCTACAGCCCAGTCACAGGTACTTCTTACACTAACAGAAACAACCTTCAGACATTTGTTTTTGAGATGTTCAGTCTGGAGGAAAGAACTTCTTTTACACTCACTGTCAATTAAAATGTCCTCCAGGTCGTTTTACTGCACCAGTGAAAGGAGCCTACCACTTTGAGTTCTACATCGGAGCACATGGAGATGCTAGGGATCATGCAGATGCAGTTCTGGTGAAGAATGGAGAAATTGTGTTTGCTGCAAATGAGCATCAGACTGATGGATTTGCTAAATCAGCTAATGGTGTCACTCTGCTCCTAGAGGTTGGAGATGTTGTGTTTATGCGTCTATGGACTAATACAAGAATACCTGACAATCAATATCATCATTCCACCTTCAGTGGTCACCTTCTTTTTACCATGTAAGATGGACACAGTCATCCATGTTTTCTAGCTGACTTAAAAGGTTAGCTCTTTCCAGTAAAGTTAATTAAATATGATGTAATTTTCTCTTTACTGTTTTCCTGCATCATTCTGTTGATTTGCATGCCATAACACAGGACAGTCTGTGTTTTTATGATGATTGTCTAATCTAAAAAATAAATGTATGTAAGTTCAAAATAATTTTTGTCTGATCCAAAAAAAAATTCTTTGCCACCATAAAATAAAGATTTTTCTTCAATCACAAATTAACCCTCAATAGCATGAATTCTTTTTTTAATAAAAAAAACTTCACCCAGGTTTCAGGAGCTTCAGGGTCCCAGCAGATGTTGTTTTGGTGCCTCAGGGCTCCATGAAATAAAGAAAATAAAGTCTTATTTACAGTCTTTATCAGACACAGGAGACATGGAAACACAGTTTTTTAAAACTTTTTTGACAGGGCTGGGGACTGAAATGAAAATCTTATCTCATGATTCTTGATGTCAGAATTTGTTTTTTTTTTTATAAAGAACCACTACTAGGATGTAAATTTACTTAAATACAAGTAAAAGTACTGCTCTTAATATATACTCAGGTAAAATTTAAAGGCAGCATGTTTAAAATGTAATCAGAGTATGAGTTACTTCTTTTATATTTATATACTTCACTGTTACTGATTTTTGTAAACTTTACAGCATTTTACTGTAATATCTACAGATACCTGCTGTAAACAGCTGTGCAGTAAATTTCTGTAAATGGCAAAATATTGTGGAAAATAAAACAGATTATTGTAAAATTTACAGCATTTACCATAAAATCTTCAGTTATGCACCATAAAATGTCCAAACAGTAAATACTGAAAATGACAATGGGTCAGGAGAAAAATCCACTTTTCCCAGGAAATCTGACCAATAGAAGGTAAAATTTTGTTTTGGTAATGTTTCACATTTTGGGTAAAACCATTGTTTGAGTAAATGTATTTTATTGCATGAAAAATATATGATTTTTTTTGTTTTACAATTGTATATCTTGCTAATACATGGTAATTAAAGACATCATTACAGAACTAATATACAGCAAGTCTGCTGTAATTTAAAATGTTTTAAAGGGTCGTAGAATCATGATAGTGTAAATGGAAAAACAGTAAGGATGCAGTTTTTGATAAAACAGTACTAATGATGTTAATTGAAAGACATTAATGATTCTTTCAATAATATTCCTGTTGATTGTTGTGAGATGATCTTTCTGTGAACTCTTCAGGACAGAGTTCTCCCAGGAAATGCAACCTTTTTAGACTGCAACCCTTTAACAGACTCCCTGCTTCACTAAACCATTTGGGCCTGACGCAAACTGTCAGCAAAATTGGCGATAGAAGCCATTCGCCTGGAGGACCATCAGATCCCCACAGTCTTAAGGACGATCATAAAAGACTGTTCTCCTTTGTCTGGAACTATGATGACCACCACTCATTTGCCCATTAAATCGAAGGGAGGAAACCCCCCTTTTTGGTACTGCCTTTAACCAAGCTTGCAAGGTTGACCTTTTGACCCTCTTATCAGCCCTGGGACATTCACATTTTAAAGACATTCTTTGAACTCAGTCCAATACCAAAGTTTCCACAAACCCTTAAAATACATGGTACACCTCTAACAATGTGATGTTTTATCCTGTCATGACAAATGCTTTCTAATGATGTGACTTGTGTGTTTTTAGCTCTAAAAATGCCATAGTTAAGAGAAAGTTGGATTATCACTCTGTTTTATCGAAGAATGCTTAATAACAGGATTGCTACTCCTTGGGTTTTGGTTACATACCGTCCTAAGGGCATGTTGACTTATATGTCTGAAGTTAACCACCTCTATTTTGTTTAATTGGCTGTTTAATAGGATTTGAATTGTTTAACCCTTTCTTATAATTTAGATATATAGTATTTGGTATCAAATTGATCACCATGAGATTTCTTATCCAGTTGGAGTGCTTATATTGGACGTTTAATTAAAATACAACTTAATTCTGGCCAAGTATTAGTTGATAAAGTGTTGTTAACTCATCCAAAAGCCCTCCTCCTCTGAGATCCTCATCAAGAGTAAAACCAGAGAGAGACAAGCAGTCTTCCTCTCTTCTCGCTTCGCTTCTTCTTGTCTTCCTCCTCTTCTTCGTCACACTACTCCTTTGAGTTTCTTTCTATTCGGCTCCCCAATATTATCCTTAATTCTTTTTGTCTCAGTTTTTGTAGCCCGCCGATTCTTTCTTTAAAAGCCAGTGACACTTCAAAGATTTGCTTCATAGTAAATGGACTTTCCTTATTAATTTCAGAATAGTATTCGTATGGCCGACGAATTCTTGATTTTTTGGAATTAGTTATAAATCATAATTTTGTTAATATAATCGAGACATCAACGCTCCAAGCTCCAGCTTCACCTTAAACAGAACCTGCCAGTCCAATCTAAGACGATACTTCTCTCCCGGGAAACCTGGGACCAACCAGCTCACATCAGAACATCCTCCCTGGATCCATCGTGCTGGGCAGAGTGTGGACTTCACCCTCTGGGACCACCCAGAACCAGAACCGTCCGCAAGACTCTCCAGTAGCTCAGGACCAGTCTGAGATCCGATCATTAGCTGCACGAAGTAAGGCGCGGTTCTTCTTTCAGATGGGCTTGAGTGTGTCTTGGTTCAATTCTCTAATAGTTTCCCCTTTGATTTGACCTTTCACAAGTAGGTTAATTCAGAAATTAATCCTCTATAACCACTCCATATGCTTAAATGTTCCTTGAGGGTTCATATCTTCTTTCCTGATTGACAGCATCATTGATTCAGTATAACTCTGACATTTATTCCTTCTTAAGTGTTTATTTTATTTTATTTTGTCTTCTATATTCATTTTAATAAATCACCCTTATATATTTAAAGTTCTGTCTGTTGGTATTCTATTTGGAAGATTGACATCACTGCATGAGAGTTCAGTCTTTAGATTTGAGATTGATTAAACTGATAAGTTTGACTTAAAGGGCAACTTCGGTATTTTTCAACCTGGGTCCTATTGCCCCAAGTGTATGTGTGTATATGATTGACGGGTACAACTCGTTTTAAAATTGGCTCAGTATCAAGGGAGCGGATGCAGCCGGCAGCTAGATAGGGGGCAACTGCATCCCGTATAAGTTTGAGCATTAAAAGTGTTTATTTCGCCACAGACCGGTTGCGATCGCCGGTGCTAGCTCTCTAATTAGCATTGTAAGCATTGCGTTTTCCTTCACGTCCTCTGACCTGTGTGACGTCATCTCCTGTGAGCTTGTTGCCAGAAGAAAACAGAGGAGCCATGCAGTGCGCCGCTCAGAGTGGAGCTGCTTATCCCGGAGGACAGTTGAAAGTTTTACTGCATCGGTATCATGGCTGAATATTTACCAGATTTCGAGAGTGAAGACGAGCCTTTTCATTACGACGGCCACCCGTATTTATTTGAGCCAGAGTATACGGACGAGGAGCTGCTACAAACTCAAGAGCTAACGAGGATAGCAACAGAGGGCCAACGAGCAGACGAGGGTGAAGCAGCGGCGGCACGAACGCTCTAGATTTGTCTCTGACACACACATTTACTGTTGCCCTAAACCCTCTTCACTTTTTCCTCTCGTTCAGCCAGTACAGACTTGTGGCCTACCGTGTTACAATGCTAATTAGAGAGCTATTTTGACGATACGAACCGGTCTGTGGCGAAATAAACACTTACACAAGACATACAATACTTATGAATAAAGACATATTAGTTATACTTACTTTATGGATAGTTGACCATTTGGTCCCTGTGGTTTTGGTCGCCTCCTCCAATTTATTTTGGGTACATGAAAAAAGGTGTCCAGCACTGCCCTGTTGATCAGAGGGGGGAAATCCTCTAATGTAGTTCCACAGCGTCGGGTACTTTCTGTATCATCCCACGACGCATCAAGACCACGAATGTTGGGCAACAGGTCCCACTCTTTACAACACAGACATTCTTCCTCTGTGGGCATAGAGTCACAGCAACCACAGGAGCACCACCAGTCCTCAGAAATTCACGTTCGTGCCGCCGCTGCTTCACCCTCGTCTGCTCGTTGGCCCTCTGTTGCTATCCTCGTTAGCTCTTGAATTTGTAGCAGCTCCTCGTCCGTATACTCTGGCTCAAATAAATACGGGTGGCCGTCGTAATGAAAAGGCTCGTCTTCACTCTCGAAATCTGGTAAATATTCAGCCATGATACCGATGCAGTAAAACTTTTAACTGTCCTCCGGGATAAGCAGCTCCACTCTGAGCGGAGCGCTGCATGGCTCCTCTGTTTTCTTCCGTCAACAAGCTCACAGGAGATGACGTCACACAGGTCAGAGGACGTGAAGGAAAACACAATGCTTACAATGCTAATTAGAGAGCTAGCACCGGCGATCGCAACCGGTCTGTGGCGAAATAAACACTTTTAATGCTCAAACTTAAACGGGATGCAGTTGCCCCCCTATCTAGCTTCGCGGCTGCCGGCTGCATCCGCTCCCTTGATACTGAGCCAATTTTAAAACGAGTTGTACCCGGCAATCATATACACACATACACTTGGGGCAATAGGACCCAGGTTGAAAAATACCGAAGTTGCCCTTTAATTGATTTATCTAATTTAAATAAAATAAATCAATAAATCAGCTAATTAAGTTAATTTAGCCTTTTTGGATAAAAAGGATGGTGCTCCTTTAATTAATGAGAGCAAACCTGGTTATTAAATGAATATTAATTACTTTAATTAATTTCCAATAATATCCAGAAAATAATCGCTACATGATTTAAATAGAGCAATGCTGCTGTATCACATTTACAGTAATTTACTGGCATCTTGTAAATTACTGCAAAATTTACAACAACCTTTTTTACAGTTTTCTTTCTTCTGTGGCCTAAAAGGACAATGAAATATAAATATTAAAATAAAATAAGTGACTTTATTAAAAGGCAATCCTTTGACTAAATATGCCATATTGACATAAATAAGAGGTGTCTGAAGATGTCATCATATCTATTTAAATAGTTAAAAGTTTGTCTGTACTGCAGTCAATATCACATTCCTATTAAATGGACAGTCCAGGCAAACTGTAGCAATTCTACTTTAGAGAAAACTTCATTATTAATATGGTTGATCATTTTGAAGACTGTTGTATTCCTCTAAGCTGTTTTCCTGTTTGTCAGAGGTGGGACCAAGTCATTGTTCTGCAAGTCTTAAGTTAGTCACAAGTCTTTGCTCTCCTGTTTTGAGTCAAGTTCAGTCTGACAACAGGAAAGTTAAGTTGAGTCTTCAAGTAAAAGCAGGCAGATCAAGTCGAGTCCAGAGCTTCAGTGTTTACCCAAGTAAATGTCATTTAAACAATAAAACACTACTTTATACTTGTAAGATTCTGGGAGTGACCATGTCCTCTTCCTGATAAATGGATGAAAGGTTTTAGCTTTAGTTATTTTTGGGAAATGAAAGGAAACATTGATATTTCTCACATTTTAAAAAGCACATAGTGATTACATTACACTGATCATAAAGCTCTAACTTGGAAAATATTCACCATACTGTAGCAATTATTTTCTAGATATTACATGATAATTATTAAAGAAATTAATATTCATGTCATAACCAGTCTTACTCCTTAAATTTAAGGGCACCATTATTTTTAAACAGACAAGGCAAAAATTAATTGATTAGTTGATTTAGTAAATTTTTGTATTAAAACAGATAAATCAATTAAATCAAACTTTATCAGTTATTAGACAGAACTCTCATGCAGTGATGTCAACCTATCAGGGACAACGGCAGTACAACCAAATGCAGAGGAGGGAAAAACAAGGTTCAAAAGCAAGGTTTATTGATCAGTCCAAAAGTCAAAAACACCACAGGAGATTCTCAAGCCAGGCAGGGTTCGATACACAAGGGTGGTAGTCAGACAAAAACGAGGTCGTACACAAAAAGGCCGTCAGAACCAGGCAGACAAAACAGGCAAGGGCAATGCAGGAAAACAAGGTCAAGATAAACGAGGTCATAATCAAAAAGACAAGAGAAAGAACGCCTAGAGGGTGACATGAGAGTACAAACAGTCCAGCACAAGACAAAGGGAGACAGGAGGTTAAATACAAGAGGAATGAGGAGTAATAGGAAACACCTCAATCAATCAATCAATCAATCTTTATTTGTATAGCGCCAATTCATAACAAGTGTTATCACAAGACACTTTACAATAGAGCATAAAGCTCTTCATTTTATGGATACACATATATGCATAGATACATATATACATATAGAATACACATATACATATATATACAAATATATACATCCAACACCAACATGAATCCATATAGCCAATCATGAATCCCTCCATCATGGCGGCAAGAAAAAACCTTCTGTTAAGCAGCAGGAAATCTTGAATGTGGATCCCAGTCTCATGATGAACAGCAAATCCACACCATGCTGTGTTGGTGTGAGGGTGAAGGAAGGGAAGTAAGAGGAGACAAGTGGAGGAAGTAGGAAACTAAAGTTAGGGACAGGTCCATGTATCATCGGCCTGTCGTCTGATTTATTTGAGGTTAGCCTCTTGAGATGCTACATCTCATTTTCAGGAGGGTCCTCATGTCTGAATGGTTGTGGTGATCATTTTCTAGAAGTATAATCTTAGATATTCAAACTGAAAATAAGAACTTATGGTAGTGACGAACTCATGGGTGCCCAGACCACAAGTGCATCCCAACCATATTTGTCTCCGTTAAGTATAAATGTGTTAAAGGCCTCTTGAGATGTGACATCCCATTTTCAAGAGGGACTTCATGACTATGTGGTAATAAGAAATAGATACTGTAGGTGTAACGATCATGGATATGGAGATCATGCTAATAACTACATGAACAGCTATAATGATAATGAGAATGGAGTGTTCCTAATAGAATGGCCAACTATGTGTCATGTTTATAGCTGTAGTTTTGAGGCTTCATGACTCCACAGCAGCAGGCAGTCTCCACCAAGGATCCCAGGCCACCTACAAGACCAGAGCCAGAGACGAGTACAGGAGCAAACAAAAAGGGGCAAAAGCAGATGTGGAGAGAGAGAGAGAGAGAGAGAGAGAGAGAGAGAGAGAGAGAGAGAGAGAGAGAGAGAGAGAGAGAGAGAGAGAGAGAGGGAGAGAGAGAGAGAGAGAGATAGAGCCCATTGTGCCAGACCCCTCCCCCCCGGCAGTCTAGGCCTGTTACATCTAAACTATGAGTCTAATTTATGAACTAATTTATTTATTTATTTATTTATAACCTATAAGCTGGTCCCTAACTGAAAGCTTTATCAAAGAGGAATGTTTTAAGTCTAACCTTAAAGGTAGAGAGAGTGTCAGACTCAGAACTGTGGTTGGTAAATTGTTCCAGAGAAGAGGAGCCTGATAACTGAAGGCTCTACCTCCCATACTACTTTTGAGATTGATGGCACCACAAGTAGGCCAGCATCTTGGGAGCGTAATGTTCTAGAGGGGTTAGACGGGCACTACAAGCTCTTCAAGATAGACTGGTGCCTGTCCACTGAGAGCTTTATAGGTGAGGAGAAGAATCTTGAATTCTATTCTATATTTAATGGGAAGCCAATGCAGAGAAGCTAATACAGGAGTAATGTGGTCTCTTCTCCTAGTTCTAGTCAGTACACGTGCTGCAGCATTTTGGACCAGCTGAAGGCGTCTTAAGCGACTTGCTGGGACAGCCTGAAAGCAGAGAATTACAATAGTCCAATCTGGAGGTAACAAAAGCATGGACTAGCTTTTCAGCATCGCTCTGGGACAGGATAGGCCTGATTTTAGCGATGTTGCGTAGATGAAAAAAGGCTGTTTTTGAAATTTGCTTTATGTGAGAGTTAAAGGATAAATCCTGATCAAATAGCACTCCTAGATTTCTAACAGTTGTGCTTGGTGCCAGGCTAATGCCATCTATGGCAGTTAAATCACTAGAAAAGGATTCTCTAAGGTGTCGAGGGCCCAGCACAATAACCTCTGTCTTGTCTGAGTTAAGAAGAAGAAAATTTCTGGCCATCCAGGTTCTGATGTCCTTTAAACAGGCATCTAGTTTGTCTAACTGGTTTGTCTCACCTGGCTTTAATGATACATAGAGCTGTGTGTCATCAGCGTAACAGTGAAAATTAACAGAGTATTTCCTCATGATATTACCAAGGGGAAGCATAAATATAGAGAAAAGAATTGGACCTAGCACTGAACCTTGAGGAACCCCGTAACTTACTTTAGTGTACACAGAGGATTTGTTGTTCACTTATACAAACTGATATCTATTAGATAAGTAGGACTTAAACCAGTTTAAGGCAGTCCCTGTAATCCCAAGTAACATCTCCAATCTCTGTATAAGAACATCATGATCAATGGTGTCGAAAGCTGCACTAAGATCTAACAAAACAAGAACAGAGAGCAGTCCTTCATCTGAAGCTGAAAGTAGATCATTGGTTACTTTAACTAGAGCAGTCTCTGTGCTGTGATGAGCTCTAAATCCTGACTGAAAGTCCTCAAGCAGGCTATTGTCTTGAAGGAAGTCACCTAGCTGATCAGCTACCACTTTCTCCAGGATCTTTGAGGCAAATGGAAGGTTAGAAATAGGCCTGTAGTTAGCTAATGTTCCTGAATCAAGGTTAGGTTTTTTAAGGATGGGTTTGATTACTGCTGTTTTAAAAGACTGTGGTACGTAGCCTGTTGATAGAGATATATTTACTGTCTCCAGCAACAATGGACAAACTAGAGGAAAGACCTCCTTAAACAACTTAGTTGGGATCGGGTCTAAAAGGCAGGTTGATGATTTAGAGGAAGAGACGAGAGAATTTAGCTCCTGAAGGCTGATCGTAGAGAAACTGTCTAACTCAGGTCTGACTTCTACTACATTTAAAGGTAGGGCAGGTTCGGCTGGAGATAAAGAGTTGCTAATTTTATCTCTAATTTTCAGAATTTTATCATTGAAAAAGTTCATAAAGTCCTCACAGCCCAGGGCTAGAGGAATCACAGGCTCAATAGAGCTCTGACTCTGTGTCAGCCTGGCTACAGTGCTGAAAAGGTATCTAGGGTTGGTTCTATTTTCTTCAATTAGTGAAGAGTAGTAGGCAGCTCGAGCATGTTTTAAGGCTCTCATGTAGTTAATATGACTCTCTCGCCAAAGTATACGTGACTCTTCCCTTTTATCAGAGCGCCACATTCTCTCTAATTTACGGGTTTGTTTAAGTGTACGAGTCTCTGAATTAAACCAAGGAGCTGTCCTCTGACGTTTAATACGTTTTTGTCTCAGTGGGGCAATTGAGTCCAAAGTGGATCTTAGTAGACTGGCTGAGTCATCAACAAGCTGATCCAGCTGAGTGGAGCTAAAGCTAATATCGCTGTTTTCAGTTGGCCAATTTATTGAGCTTAAGGCAGTAGGAATGGCCTCTTTGAATTTAGCCACGGCACCACTGGACAGATTTCTACTGCTCACAGTTTTGCTGCAAAACACAGAATCTTCCAGGAGGATGCTAAAAGTTACTAAGAAGTGGTCGGATAAAAATGGATTCTCTGGAAAAACTTTCACTTCATTAATATTGAGGCCATATGCTAAAACCAAATCAAGAGTGTGATTAAAATGATGGGTAGCTTCATTAACAGACTGAATAAAGCCAACTGAGTCTGTTAATGACATAAAAGCTGAGCTAAGACTATCACTCTCTTTGTCCACATGGATATTAAAATCACCTACAATGACTATTTCATCAGAGCTTAGGACTAAGTTTGATATGAACTCAGAGAATTCTGATAAGAATTCAGAGTATGGGCCTGGAGGACGGTAAATTATCACAAACAGAACTGTCTGGCCAGTTTTTGAATCAGTATGAGATAAATTTAGAGTAAGGCTTTCAAAAGAAGTATATTTAGCCTTTGGTCTGTGATTGATTTGGAGACAGGAATGATAAATAGCTGCTACACCACCACCACGGCCTGTGTCGCGTGGTATATGAATATTTGAATGACTGGGGGGAGTGGACTCATTTAAACTTCTCGTAGCCATGTCTCAGTTAGACAGAATAAATCAATCTGATTTTCTGTTATAAGGTCGTTCACCAGTAAAGATTTGGACCTGAGAGATCTAATATTTAAGAGACCACATCTAATTCTCTGATGTTTTAAAGCCACTACATTTGAAGGTTTTATTTTTATCAGATTTCTATGGTTGACACCTTTTTTATTTGTTTTTGTGTTAATATCTAGGTGAGCTTTGGGTCGGGGGACTGACACAGTCTCTATGGAATAATGTTTATCACTGTTACAAAAGCCATAGCAGTTATCTAAGTGATGAACACAGCTGTCATAACAGTAATGGCAGGGAAACTGTCTTAGAGCAAGCGCAGAGGAGCGTGGAGGACTGCAGCTCTGCAACATGGTCTCATCTCTGAGAGGTCATAAGTGTGACTCTGCCATGTTTTTTGACAGGAGAGATGCACCAGCCAGAGTAGGATGGATGCCATCTCTTCCTATCAGGCCAGGTTTTCTCCAGAAGGTTGACCAATTGTCAATGAAGCCCACATCGTTTGCTGGACACCACCTCGATAGCCAGCGGTTGAATGATGACATGCGGCTATACATATCATCACTGGTCAGATTGGGCA
Source organism: Scarus forsteni (assembly GCA_036419115.1). Lineage (NCBI taxonomy): Eukaryota > Metazoa > Chordata > Actinopteri > Labriformes > Labridae > Scarus > Scarus forsteni. Next base: position 593,142 of record JAZDUH010000069.1, read on the forward strand.
AGGGGCCAGAGAAAATTACGGAGTCCGACATTTCCTTTGCAAAAGAGCACACTGATTCAATGTTTAATTTGGTTACTTCCGACTGGCGACGCCGAGTCATTCGATACCGACATGGAGGACTATTCTAGCAAACTTACGTTTACTCTTTGCCAGCAACTTCAAATTTGCCTCAATGTCGCCCGCTCTGGCCCCTGGGATACACCTCACTATGCCCGCTGACTTCGCTATCTTCACGTTTCTGACTATGGAGTCGCCAATTATCAGTGTTTGTCCCCCTGTGGGCGGGTTACCACCATCACTGAGGGGAGAAAACCTGTTGGAAACATGAAACGGATGGTGGGGTTCCGAGTGGGTCTTCGACTTACGGCTATGCTTGCCACGGACAGTGACCCAGCCATTACTAGCCGGGGGGGAGGCTAAGCTAACGCTAGCGTTAGCGCAGCCTGCACCGCTAGCTACGTCCTGCCTGCTCGCTACCGCTACGTAAGTGGATTTTGGTTCGGCGCAGAACCGCTTCTCCAGATCAGACACCCTCGCCTCCAAATCTAAGAATAAACTACACTTCTGACAAATACCGCTATCAGTAAAGGAGGACGAGGAGTAGCTAAACATCTGGCACATAGGACAGGAGAGAGCAGGAGCGGAGGGAGAAGCCATGCTAAGAAGGTAAGCTAAGCTATGCTAAGCAGAAGAAAGTAGAATTAAATGACCGCTTGAGAGAAGCTAGAGTGGTTACAGTAGACCTTAGTACGTTCGATCGAACGTAGATCGTAATCAGTAAAAAGAATTATAAGCTCAAATGGCAGATATTAGTCAGTTAAGATTAGCGTTAGCTGAACAGAGAAAACACACTACAAACAACGCTGCACTGTGAAAACAGGAAGTGACGAATACGCTCACCAGGAAGTGACGATCTCCACCAACATCTGACAGCAAGGTCAGATGTTGGTGACCTTGTGAAGAGACAATCAGGGAAGGGGCGTGACAAGCCGGAACAAGGAAGTAAAACTTGTGAAAACAAGAAAGAAATGTGAATCACCAATCAAACATGAAACACAAAGACAAAACACAAACTTGACGGACACAGTCATGACAGTACCCCCCTCCCCCAAAGGGCCAGCTCCTGACGGCCCAGGTACATCTGAATGGGAGGCATGGAATTCGGTGATTAATGCAGGGTCCATGATGAAGCGAGATGGCACCCAAGAACGCTCCTCCCCACCAGAGCGAGTGCAGATGGGACTTTGGGCTCCATGTCAGTGGACGGGAACATGATGGGCGGGTAACCACGGGCAACGTGGAAGGGGGACATCCCAGTGGCTGAGGTGGGCAGGGTGTTATGGGCCATTTCCACCCATAAGAGCTTCAACGACCAGGTTTCCGGGTCCTTGGAGGCCAGACATTGGAGGCCCGTCTCGAGTTCTTGGTTGAGCCTCTCCGTCTGGCCGTTGGACTGAGGGTGAAACCCTGACGATAAGCTCACAGAAGCCCCCAACAAACCACAAAACTAGGGGATAAGGGGATAAAATGCACCATTTTGGAAAATCGGTCCACCACGGTTAGAACCGTGGTGTTACCTGCAGATGGAGGGAGACCCGTAACAAAGTCCAAGGATATGTGGTTCCAGGGGCGCTCCGGGATAGGCAGTGGGTTAAGGAGTCCCATAGGTTCCTGGGTAGTAGATTTGTTAGCGGCACAAACAGAACAGGCAGCAACATAGCTGGAGACATCAGCCCTCAGAGAAGGCCACCAGAACCTCTGGCTAATGAGGTGGGTAGTTTTAGTTATCCCAGGGTGACTTATGGTTTTCAAGGTATAGGCCCTATGAATGACTTCACCTCTTCGGTTCGGCACCACATACAGTTTATTCTGGGGGCACTCTGCTGGGGTCTGGATGTCTCCCAAGCCTTGCATGACTCTGGATTCAATGTCCCAGGTGAGGGCAGAAACGAAACAAGAGCTAGGCAGTATGGTTTTGGGTTCAGGATCTCTATCTGCATGACCAAAGTTTCTGGATAGGCTGTCTGCTTTAGTGTTCTTGGAGCCTGGGCGGAAAGACATATTAAAATTGAACTGGCTAAGAAACAGTGACCTCCTAGCCTGACGAGAGTTTAGCCATTTAGCTGTTCTTAAATACTCTAAATTCTTATGATCGGTCCAAACTAAGAATGGCTGTGAGGTCCCCTCCAACCAATGCCTCCACTCTTCTAGGGCCATTTTAACTGCCAAAAGCTCCCTGTCGCCTATGTCATAATTTTGCTCTGCAGTGGTGAGTTTTTTGGAGAAATAAGCACAGGGATGTAGTTTGCCATCTATAGAACTGATCTGGGAGAGAACAGCCCCCACCCCAACATCAGAGGCATCCACCTCAACAATAAATTGTCTGTTGGACTCAGGGAGTCAGAGGATGGGAGCGGATGTGAATCTCTTCTTGAGCTCAGAGAAGGCTAGTTTGCACTTTTCAGACCACAAAAAGGGTTTTTGTGGAGAAGTTAACTCATGGAGGGGTAATGCCAGACTACTATAATTTCTAATGAATTTTCTGTAGAAATTTGCAAATCCTAGAAACCTTTGAACATCCTTTCTACAGGTAGGAGTGGGCCAATCAATCACTGCTTGAATCTTTTCTGGGTCCATCTTAATCTCCCCCTCAGATAATACAAACCCCAAGAATGAGACAGTAGGTTTGTGGAACTCGCACTTTTCTGCCTTCACGTAAAGCTGGTAGTCCAGCAGTCTCTGCAACACCTGGCGAACGTGAGTGAGATGGGTAACCTCATCAGGAGAGAAAATCAGGATAACATCTAAATATACAAAAACAAAAGAGTTTAACATGTCACGTAGAACATCATTGACTAAGTTCTGAAACACAGCAGGTGCATTGGTTAGACCGAATGGCATGACAAGGTACTCGTAGTGACCACTAGGGGTGTTGAAGGCTGTCTTCCACTCATCACCTTCTCTGATCCTGACCATATGATAAGCATTTCTTAAGTCTATCTTGGTGAAAATCTTAGCTCTTTCTAACAATTCAAAGGCTGAGGAAATAAGAAGAAGTGAGTATCTGTTTTTAACTGTGATGTCGTTAATGTCCCTATAGTCAAAGTAAGGCCTGAGAGACTTATCTTTTTTCGAGACAAAAAAGAATCCAGCCCCAGCAGGAGACGAGGAGGGTCTGATGATCCCTGCAGCCAGGGACTCCTCAATATACTTCTCCATGGCCTGTTGTTCAGGAGCAGAAGGGGGGTAAAGTCTACCACGCGGGGGCGTGGTTCCAGGAAGCAGATCAATTGGACAATCATAGTCTCTGTGGGGAGGCAAACTTGTAGCTTTAGCTTTGCTAAAAGACTCCCCTAAATCATGGTAACGAGCAGGAACATTACTAAGATCCAGAGGAACCTGGTGAGTGTCTTTGGGTGTGTTACAATTAGCTTTGAAACAAGAGTCTTTACACTGAGGTCCCCATGCGAGAACCTGTCCGGATGTCTAGTCCAGTCTGGGATTATACAGTTCTAACCAAGGGTGCCCGAGGATAATATTGTGAGTCATGTCAGAAAGTACATGGAAACTTAATTGTTCATGGTGGGAATCTGGGAACATGATCTTTACTGACTGTGTGCGATGTATGATTCTGCCCAATCTTTAGCCGTCAACAGCTTTAACATCAAGTGGGTGGGGAAGTCTGAAGAGTTGGAGATCAAGTCTCCTGGCCAGAGAGGGATGAATCAAATTAGCGTCAGAACCTGAGTCAATAAATGCATTAGTCCTTACACAGTCAGCGTTGTTACACAAAGTTAGCAGGGGTTCAAACTGGGCAGGATCATTAATCGTTACGCTATGACTCACCCTGATGGACTGTGAAACAGGTTTCTGGGCATCCTTGACGTGACTGTCTGCCACAGCATGTCCCAACATACCGCAGTAGAAACATCTGCCATCTCTTCTATGGCGTAATCGCTCCTCCGGACTGAAGCGCGTGAGCCCCAGCCGCATGGGCTCCTCCACCGAGGATCCAGAGGACGTGGAAGACACAGGTAAGATGGCTGGAGATGAGGTGGTTCTCTCGTGGAAGGATGGAACTGATGAGTGGACCTCCCCAGCGGCGAGGCGGCGGAGTGCATGCGCGTGGTCGACCTCTCTCTTTCTCTTGGTCTGTCAGTCGGTTAACCACTCTTAATGCCAGGGCGATCAGTGGGTCGAGTTTGTCGGGCAGATCGAGTGGAATCATAGCTTCCTTGACACGAACGTTTAGTCCCTTAAAAAAGGCATCAGTGAGGGCTGCTGTGTTCCAGCCACACTGCACAGCAAGAGTTCGAAACTCAATAGCATAATCAGAAACTCTCCTGTTACCTTGCCTCAAGCTCAACAAAGAGCGAGCTGCCTCTCTGCCTGAAGCGGAGTGCTGAAAAACTTGGAGAAGGGCTTTAGAAAGGCTTCTTGGTATGAACAAACATCAGAATGGCGACTCCACTCGGCAGTCGCCCACTTCTCCGCTCTGCCAGTGAGGTGGGGAATCATATAGGCCACCTTCGATCTTTTGGTGGGGAAAGCTGTGGGTTGCATCTCGAAATAAAGCTCACATTGAGTAAGAAAAGGTCTGACTTCACCTGAGTCTCCGGTAAACTTTTCAGGTCGAGACAACTGGAGACATGACGAGGCGTAATTGGCTGCAGCCGTGTCTGCCGGAGTACCCGGATGGACATCCTCAGGAGGGTGGGGGTCAGGAGTCGAGGTGGAAGCCGTGGTCTCTGGCTCCCTTTGGAGAGCAGTGGTGACGTTGCTCAACTGGAGCTGAAGACTGGCTAACATGGACTCCTGGCGGGTGTGTAGCTCCTTGGTGTGGGCAAAAAGTGCAGCCATCTGTTCTTCCTGGTGGGCAAGTCTTTTGCCCATATTCTGGAGCGCCAGTCTTACAGGTTGCTCCTCTGCTGGCTGCATGTTGGCTGGCCGGATTGTCCTATCAGGGACAATGGCAGAGCATCCAAATGCAGAGGAGGCAAAAACGAGGTTCAGAAGCAAGGTTTATTGAACAGTCCAAAAGTCAAAAACACCAGAGGAGATTCTCGAGCCAGGCAGGGTTCGGTACACAAGGGTGGTAGTCAGACAAACCAGGCAGACAAAACAGGCAAGGGTAATGCAGAAAAACAAGGTCAAGATAAAAGAGGTCATAATCAAATAGACAAGAGAAAGAACACCCAGAGAGTGACATGAGAGTACAAACAATCCGGCACAAGACAAAGGGAGACAGGAGGTTAAATACAAGAGGTAATGTCAGAGTCATACTGATCAATGATGCTTTGAAAAAGGAAAGAAGTTATGACCCTCAAGTAACATTTAAGTGTATGGAGTGGTTATAGAGGATTAATTTAATGAATTAACCAGTTTTAGAAAGGTCAAATCAAGGGGAAATTATTGGGAAACTAAACCATGATACAGTCAAGCCAATCTAAAGGAATTCAGAACTGCAGTCTTACTATGATGCTGCTTTTGGATCGGATCTCAAACTGGTCCTGAGCTGCTGGAGAGCCTGAAGGATGGTTTTGGTTTAGAGTCGTCCCAAAGGGAGGCGCAATGGTTCCAGGGATGATGTCCCAATGTGAGCTGGTCCTGGGTTTCACGGGAGACAGGTATTGTCTTAGATTGGACTGGCAGGTTCTGACTTAGGTGAAGCTGGTTCTTAGAGTGCTGAGGTCTTGATTTTATTGTTACGACCAGCCTAGGGGATACTGGAAGAAACATAAAATTGGCCACTCCTTTGTCACCCCCAAGGCACACCAGCAAGAATCAACAAACACAAAATGTTGTAGTTCAAACAACAATATTTTTTACTAATTCTTTTCCTATTTTTTTACAAACTAAATCAACTAAAAACACTCTTGTAAATCAAAAATCTTACCTAATCATTAATGAAAACAAAAAAAATACAAACCTAAAGTGTCTCCCGAACAGAAAAGCAGGAGAAACAAAATCCCAAGCTCTACTCTCCCCTTCATTGCCTTACTGCTTTCTTAAATAATTCTCACGAATTCACACAAAAACTTTCTGCTTAACAAAGACTTTATCACCATATTTGGCCAAAAAATTAGGTTGTACTTTGATTGCAAATCTAATATAAGCTTGTAGTAAGCATTTTGATACCAAATGGTTTATATCTAAACAATAAGAAAGAATAAAACAGTTTCAATCTTATGAAAAAATAAAGGGAAAATATATGTGGTTAGCAAATAGACATATAAGTTTGCATGCCTTTGAGATGGTACGCTACCAACACTTTAGGTGTAGGAATCCAATTATAAGTATTCTTCAATAACACAGAGTGAATTGAAATAATACAGAGTACAGATGCCTTTGGAGAGAAATTCTCTCCTCAGTTTCCACTGAGGGGCGCTGTTGGTTTATCAGAAGGCTTTAAAAATAATTGGACTTGTTCATAACTTTCTCATTTTTAGAGCTAAAAACACAGACGTCACATCATCAGAATGTATTTTTTCATGATAGAGTGACGTATGACATTGTTGGATATGTCCATTGTTTCATTTTAAGAGTTTATAAGGTTTGTGGTTTTCTGTTGGCTGAAAAACATCTGGACAGAGATAAGGAGGAGCAGATGAGGGGTCAGAATGACCAGGAAGGTCAAAAGTCAACTTAAATGGCACCTAAGAATCTTCTGGGGTAGAACAGAATTATTTAAGACTCTTGGAACGTAGACTGTTTGAACACCTAATTAGGTCTCAGCAAATCACTGTTGAGGAAGGAAGTCCAGAGTAATAAAAACATCTCTATCATCTACACAGATGTCTGCTCGTTGTAGTTGGTGGAAAATAAAGAGAGACTTCATGGCTCCACATGTCTCTAGTGAGTTACAACCAGGGCCCTCCAGAGAGAGGAAGGAATTAAGACATTCTTGTCCTGAAGGATTTTTGAAAAGTTAACCATCATCATGAGCCAAATCTTAAAAGTATCAACCTCTTTAATTTGTTTAATAAAAATGTTGCAGTTTGAACTTCAGATTGAAAAAAATACTTTCTGAACAAAGGAATGGGACAATAAAGGGTTAAATATAATAATAATAATAAAATAATAATAATAATAATAATAATGATAATAATAACAGGAGTCCTGGGAGATCATACATTAATAAATCTTAACTCATTGGGCTTTAATTTCGTGGCACAGTGCAGGGGGCACAAGCCTGGCGCACCCCACGCAGTGTTAATTTCGTGCAGCGCACCGCCGTGCGCTGCCAATTTGCCAATTTGGTAGACCGTCTGCACAGAGATGGGTGTGACGGCGCATCAGGGGAAGTCGACGGCGCACCGTGGGAGGTGCCGACAGATTCATGTTGGCGCAGTGACAATTTCGTGCCAAAAAACTGTGCGGAAGGTGCACTGAAAGCTCGCTAGCTCCAACCTGGTCTATTCTCGGCGCAAAGCGGAGCGCACCCTCCGCAGCTGTAATTTGGTGACAGGCGCACGTGTGCACACGTCAACAAAGCCTCAGAGGCAGGTTTCCAGAGTGTCAGGTACATTTTAAGGCAATAAATAAACACAGCAATCACTATTTAATGTAACCGTCTGAACCAGCATATACATTTGTATCTATATTAACTGTCCCGTCACATCTGATGTCGGATTAAAGCTGTTAGTCATCATGGAAACTTAACCTGACGGCAGCTTGAAGTTTGATGCACATCTTACAAGTCAACAACAACAAGAAACAGATTACATTCTTTCTGGGAGCTGGCCCACATGGTGACGCGCTTCATGGCCTCAGATGCGCGCCCCCGATGGCCAGTCTGTTCTCCCAGCTGCTGAAGTGACAGCGGCTCTGACCGATTCTCCAGCAGAGACGGTCAGAACAGCGGGGATCATTCAGACCAATCAGACACTGCGCCTCGGCCGCAGTGCATTTAAAGGCGAGGAGAGGCGCTCATTTGATTGGTGGAGACAACAATCAGCTGTGTTAAGCCCACTCGTGCCTATTCTCCTCCCTCTCTGACATTTGCGTGGAGAGGCAGAGACGTGGGGGTGGAAGCGTTCCTCTGCGCCTCTCTTGGCAGTGCAGGAAACTTGCAAAGTGTGCCGGTCACACCCTGTCCGTGCGGCGAAGGCCAGCGCAGGGCAGGTGCGCTTGCGCCTGGTCTACGAAATTAGAGCCCACTTTGTTTCCCATCATAGCATTTAAATATTGGTAGTTATTGAAATATCTCAAGTTAAAAATGTATATTGGAGATATCTTTGCCACAATTTCTTTTTGGGTGTCATGTTTTAATGACAAGTTTCAGTATAATTTATTTATACTCCATTTTCTTTTTTTTATAAAAAAGTTTGAAGAAGATTTAACAGGCACATTAATAAAACAGACATTTCTTTTACCACAGGGATTCACTGTGTCATTGGCCTTGTAGGATATCCAATTATCCAGGATTTGTAAATTAGTTTTGTTGAGCTCTTTGAGTGAAATATACCACACGATTAATCTCTTCTATCAACCATAGACCATCAATCCCATTAACATTTTTAGAATAATTTATCTGTGCTTTCTTTTCTCTTTGGAGATTTGGAGAACTTGTTAACCACACTTTCCAAATTCATATAAATAACTGATGTCTTAAAATATTCAGGAAATATGTGCATGGCCAACCTTTGTCCTGCAGTATGATTATGGCCAAATTTTGACATCATAGGTGGGACAAGTTTTAATTGAACAATTCAATAAAATATCCATAATTCAGTGCAGGTAATAATTGCACCTGCTCCAGCCTCTCTTCCAATCAGGGCCATTTCAAGGAATTTAGGGGCCCCAGGCAAGATGGACATTGAGCCCCCCCCCCAAAAAAAAAAAAAAAATAGGGTTACGGTTTCAGTTCACTCACACTTTATAACAAAAACAACTTCAACAGCTTAACATTTGCATTACCATCATAACAACAATGACATAACAATCAACAGTAACCAGTAACTATAAAATTCCAATAAGTACAGTAGTATAGTAACTAAATACAAAACAAAAGCAAAAATAAATACAAATTTCTAAAATACTCTCATGTACATGATGCACCAAGACATTTGGACAAGTATTTTGAATAATTATTAAAGTACCTTGTGCTGTTGAGGTAACATCAGTGCTGGGAAGTGGTGCAGACTCAATTTGTGTTGATGGTGAAGCCATTGTACCACTGGATTCGGCTGAAAAATATGTATATTATATTATAGTTTACATCAGGGGTGTCAAACTCATTTTTGTTCAAGGGCCACATGAAGCACAATTTGATCTGAAGTGGGCTGAAGAAATAAAAAAGATGAATATAAGGAGGAAAGAAAAGAAGTAGGATGAGAGAAAGGAAAGAAGACTATAGGAAAGAAAGAAAGAAAGAAAGAAAAGAAAGAAAGAAAGAAAGAAAGACCATTTTACTGTTAGCATATTGGAACAGGTCACTATTATTCAGCTTAGTAAGAGAACTTCACTCTACCTTCATCAGTGGAGGCATCTTTAGGAGGAAGACTGAGAAATTTCAGCAAAGAACCTTTTGGGATAAAGAAAAATATGTTAGCATTTCCATATTTTGAATTTAGAAGGGATCCAGCTCTTTTCACCACAACCAATAGGCTAAGCTTTGGTTAAAAACATTTCAAGCTCATGTTTAGTGCACTGACTCACTTGTGCTTAACATGTCATTTAGGCTTCCTGTATGAAAATTAGACAGGCTGGTGCTATAGAGACAGTTAACAGCTGGCGTGCATGGATAGGCTACTTCTAAACATTAATTTTCTAGCCTGCTTTATGATGCACCGTGCAGCAAAATATGATAACGTTAGGTTTAAGCCCCATACAGCCTAGATGTTATCACGGTAGGATAGTTAGCATATAGCAGACAAGGTATGTCACTTTCATCAAAACCAGAACCAGAACAGATCTGCGCCTTTCTTATGCTGTTAATAAATACGTGTAGCCATATTCAACTCGTTCGAAAAAAAGTTGCACACGCTACAAACTGTTGTAGTTCGTTTAGCATTGACTGTCACACAGGTAGCTAACATAAACATTGGACAAAGTTACCTGCAGCAACTTAATAACACCACCCATGAAAGCAAGCCCCCTACTAATGTGATTTATCACTTACCGCTATCTTTTTTTAAAATCTTCCTCCTTTTTTCTCTTCTTTCTTTTCTGGCTGCCGGATGGATAAATTCGCTTCATGCTGTATTTATGTTTCGTATTTTGCCGGCTGCAGAGATCATGAAACCTGCTGGTTGCTGCGTGCTGTCAGCTACTACTGAGAGGGGCCCCCTTGAGGGGGATCCCGACTCCCAATAACAGTATCATTGCACTTTGGCCGCCAAGGGGCACTCACACGGTTTGTCATTGCATTTTATTCATAACAGTCGTTGTCTTGGGGCCCCAGGCAATTGCCTGGTTTGCCTGCCTTATCGTGACGGCCCTGCTTCCAATAGCATCCTGCTGAACTCTCAGGACTGTCAGTTTTTCCCAACAGCGCCACCCAGTGAATTGAAGTTGTCTCTGCAGGACTGCAGAAACAGGGTTACGTTTAGGCGTGTGGATGTGGTTAGGTTCAGGCAAGCTCTTAAAACTAAGGTTAGGTTTAGGGTAAGGGATGGGGCAGGGGTAGGGACCCCCTATCCCACTAGATGATGAATCCTGAGGCCATGGGTTATAGTTTATCGTCCCTCTGTCCATGTGATTATGACATATGTTTACTGCTATGCCCTTTTTTATATATTGTGTGAGTATATTGGTATTTTATATTAACTGTCTTTAAATTATTTTTCTTATTTGAAGTGTTTTATTGTGCATCAGCAATGCAAAACAAACTAGACTGTTAGAGGTTAAAAAGTTATTAATTCACTTGTGTTTCTTTTTTTAACAGTTTTTGACACCATGAACTTGAAATTTTGAGTTTTTTTTTTCACAAAATCACAACTCAAAATTCTGATTTTTTGCCAATGAATGTGTAATTTGTTATTTTTTTCAACCTACAGATAATGTTTGTTCATTTGTTTTGTTGAATGTCTTAAAGCCCAATTTTTTTTATCATTTTATTCAACATCAAATAACTGTGAAACAAGGAAAAGCCTGAAACCATGCTCACTTTTTCATTTTTTTACCCCAATGCGACCTCCCTACCCTCACCTGAATCCCCACACTCTGATCCACTTGATTGTATTTGAAGCTTGATCCTTCAGAGATTGTTCTTATGTAATGGAGAATAAGTGATGAAGGAAACCTCAGGATGAGTTTACCATTTAGAAAACAGTGAGTGAGTGAAACAGCGGCTCAGTTGGACTGATGAAGAACGTTCAGTTTGATTAAAAAAGATTCTGACCGGTGTCTGGCTGCTCAGTGTCCATCATTCGTGGGATTTTTCTCGGCTGTGAAGAAACATTTTAGCCATCTTTTTTTTTTACTCAGTAAGAGATGCTAATTAGAACATTGTGAATTTTGGAGTGATCTAGAAAAGTAATATTTTCCATCACTGACTGAAATTTTTGATAAATTACAGAAAGATTTGGAGTTTTTCTTTCATTATATAGGACTGTAAGCAAATGTGACCTCAGGATTGGGTCACTTGCTTTTTGCAGATTATGTGGTCCTGTTGGCTTCATCTGACCGTGATCTCCAGCTCTTTCTGGATTGGTTTTGCAGCTGAGTGTGAAGCAGCCAGGATGGGAATCAGCACCTCCAAATCCAAGTTCATGGTCCTCGCCTGGGAGAGGGTGGAGTGCACTCTCCGGGTCAGGGATGAGATCCTGCCCCAAGTGGAGGAGTTCAAGTACCTCAGGGTGTTGTTCATCAGCAGAGGAAGGATGGATTGGGAGACTGACAGGTGGATTGGTACGGCATCGGCAGTGATGTGGGCTCTGCACCGCTCTGTCGTGGTAAAAAGGGAGCTGAGCTGAAAGGCAAAGCTCTCAATTTACCAGTCGATCTTCACCCCTATCCTGACATACAGTCACAAGCTGTAGGTCGTGACCGAACAAACAAGATCGTGAGTACAAGTGACTGAAATGATTTTTCTTCGCAGGGTGGCTGGGCCCTCCTTTAGATTTATGGTGAGAAGGTCAGTCATCCGGGAGGGGCTCAGAGTACAGCCTCTGCTCCTCCGCCTTGAGAGGAGCTAGCTGAAGTGGCTCGGGCATCTAGTCAGGATGCCTCCTGGACGCCTCCCTGGTGAGGTGTTCTGGGCATGTCCCACTGGTAGGTGGCCTCAGGGAAGACCCAGGACACGCTGGAGAGACTATATCTCTCGGCTGGCTTGGGAACGGGAAGAGCTGGGCTAGGAGGCCAGGGAGAGGGAAGTCTGGGCTTCTTCTTGGGAGGAGAAGATGGTATGGTACGGTACAACCTTCATTCATTTGAATCGCAGAAGCTGGCAGAAACTGGGAATGCTGTATGCCAACAGGATATACCAACATTTTCTTCAGAACATTGCATCAGCAATGCCTCCTCTGTCATCTGTCTGCTTTTCAAGCTGATACGATTTATGGCCTCAAAGGAGATAATTTTTTTATAATTTTATTTTGAAAGGCATATTGCCAGCTTCCTGTTTGAGATATGTCAGGGGTGTCAGTGTGTGATTTGTGGTTCTCAATGCGACGGGCATTTTGGTGTTGGTTTGATCTTTATATGACATTCATAGTGGAAGTTAAAGGTGTTTTAGTGTTTTTTTTAGTCCACAGGTGGCGCTAGAGAGCCCATTTTGGAATGATATGAGTGTTTTTATGTTTTATGACTTCTTTTATACCATTTGTGCACAGAGCTGCACATTTTGATATATAATCTGTTGGGGTTTTCTTAAAGCCTTAGGACTAGCAGCAAATCAAAAAACTTGCAGCAAGATGGAGAAAAAATAACTCGACAATTTCCTCAGAAATCGTGTTGGGGCTCGGGCAGCTACTGGGAATTTGTCCTCACAATCCAGCCAGCAGCTGGGCGACTGATGCTTTTTGACAGTGTTGAACAACTCCTTTTTTTGTCGGGGCCATTCAAACTTCGTGAATAAAAAGCACACCATGTGTGTTGGACAAGTCTTGGGATCCTGAATATATAATTTTTATGAAGATAGTGTGAGATATGACAGCGTTATCACGATTTACAAACAGCCTGTCCAGCATGGGAGGTTTAAGGGAGAGATTAATGGACTTTGGTGAAAACTGCTGGATCTAATTTAATTTCAAAATGAGTTATGGCCTCACATTCTGTTTTATATGAGGCCCAAGAGTCTCTGACCTATTTTTCTGAAAAAATTATTCCGGTCCGATGTACCACTTTGCCGTTATCGCAATTTGTTTGTGGATTTTTTTGAGTGGAGACTGACTGCTCCTCTTACTGTGGATGATGTCAGAAGGTGATGTCACCCACTATGGCCCACAGTTTTTCTGCAGATTTTTGGTTGACATGGTGGTTTTTGGAGACTTGCTGACCGAAAACTGTAAGCCCTACAGGCTTACTGATTACATTCCTGAAGAAAGGAGACATACGACTGGGTTTTTAAGTTTGAATGAACTCTGAAGGTGCAAGGATGACAAAGCAGCAGTGGTTCGAAAAACTGTTTTTTTGGTGCGTTTGGGGAGTCTCCCCATTTATTTTCAATGGGACTTTTTTGGACGTTCTTTTGAAAATAATTCTGCCATATTTTCGCGAAATTCTTATAAAAGCCATAGCACACCTATCAGACCAAGCCGCACATTTTGATATATAATTTGTGTGGGGTTTCGCAAAGCCTTAGGACTAGATGCAAATAAAAACACTGGTCACAAGATGAAGAAAAAAAACAAGACAATTTCCGCAGAATTCGCCCTGGGGCTTGGGCAGCTACCGGAAATTTGTCATCACAGTTCAGCCAGCAGCTGGGGAAAGACATGCTGATATGGTTGCCCAACACAGTAGAGATGTTAGGAGACTTTTTTCATGTGTTTTGGTCTTGTGTGGCCGAATTAGCTGATGCTAATTACCTGGCACCCGACCTTGAGCTGTATTCTTGATCTACCTGGTGGTGCTTCCCCTCCCTTTCAGACTGATGTCACCAAGCACTTTATGAGTGGGGGTCCAGTTGAAACTGAACTCCCATGTCTTTAATAAACACACACACACTCACACATACATGCGTGCTTCATATGAACTGCAAAAACAGGCAAACACTTTGTGTTTATTGGTGGAGATTCTGTGTGAAGATTAGGTCCCTTTAACTTCATCATTACACACACACACACACACACACACATACACATATTTGGGCTTAATGGGCCCTTTCAAAGCTCAGATAATGTCTGTGAAACTTCAAACAGAGAGGCAGGGCTCTGTGGTCATGGTAACAGGAACAGGTGTGGCCAGAGGCACTCACTTTGGCTCACTTTTCTCAAGGCATTTTGATGACTTGTGACGGTGTTGAACAGCTGCTCTTTTCTTCACGACCATAAGAGCTACGTTAAATCTAAAATTACCGTGAGTGTAGGGCAAGTCTTGGGAACATGAATATGTAATGTTGATGAAGATAGTGTAAGAAATGGCAGAGTTACAAACAGCCTGTCCAGCATGGGGACTTCTTATAAAAGTCATAGCACACCGATCAGGACCGAGCAGCATGTTTAGATATAAAATTTGTGAGGTTTTTCTCAATGCCCTAGGACAAGAAGCAAATTGAAATTCTGTCCAGAAGATGAAGAAAAAGAAACAGACAATAAATGCGTGAGCCACTATGGGGAGAGTTGGTAAACTCTGATGGATGTTTGTCCTCTTAGGGCCTCCATACTCTGAAGACATGTTTCCCACATCTTTACCTGATTTATTCACCGTCCACTGACAACAGCTCTGAGACCCACTCATGGGCCTCCACCCACAGGTTGAGAACCGCTGCACTAGTAGGTTGTATTTGTCACTCGGTCCTTCACAGACTGTTTTTATATGATGGAGAATAAGTGATGCAGGAAACCTGAGGATGAAGTTTTCCTTTAGAAAACAGTGAGTGAGTGAAACAGAGCTGGACGGATGAAGAATGTTGAGTTCTGATTCATCTAAAGGCTGACTCGTCATTTTTAAAGTTGTTGTGTTCACTTAAACAGTGCACATGAGCTATAAAGACACTGTTTGAACTATAAAGTCACACAAAGTGACCGATGATCCCTCACTGTGCTTATGCTCACCAGCACACAGGAGAGTGCACATCCAAAGATTCAGGAGGGATTTAGATTAAATGTTCAGGTTCATCACAAAAAGACAAAACTGACAGACAACAGCAGTAACAGCCGGACTATAAATGGAAAATATCAGGCCTGTTCTCCACAGAGCGGATCATGGCTGCAGCAGATGGTGGAGAATACGTCCTCTTACACAAACTGGGGCCCTAAACACAGTGTTTGGTTATAGGGAGGGGCAGCGTAGTGACATAATATTGATAGGGACGTGTCCTAGTGTCACCAACCAATTCTACGCCTCTGCACTACATGACATATGAGAATTATCACTCATCTGCATCTGGAGATCATATTAACACAATCATCTGAGACTGGAAAAACATTGAATGTACTGAAGATAACATCAGGATGTGAATTAAATAAATTAGATCATAACTTCTTCTCATCCATCACAAACAACTGTAACTACTTCTCTACAGAACAGTTCAACAGAGGCACTGATGTGGAAGGAAAGCTGTTAATTATTCACTTCAACAGCAGAAGCCTGTCTGCAAACTGTACTCACATAAAGTCATATTTACACAACCTTTCATTAAATCGAAATTTCTTAACCTTTGTTTTAAACAGATATAATATGAGAAATAATAATTATAACAAGTCATAACTATGAGATAAAATGTCAACACTATGCGATAACAAAGTCATACTAACGAGATATAAAGTTGCAATTCTGAGATAAATTTCATAATTGTTAGATAACAAAAAATAATGATGAGATATATAGTTAGAATGAGATACAAAGTCATCATTACGAGAAAAAGTCAATTCTATGATATTAAAGTCATAATTATGAGGTACAAAGTCAAAATAATGAGATAAAAGTCATAATTATGAGATAAAAGTCATACTAATGAGATATAAAGTCATAATTATCAGAAACAATGTCATCATTATTATATATAAAGTCAAAATTGTAAGAAAAAAAGTCATAATTATGAGATAAAAAGTTAAAATTATGAGGAAACATTTATGCATGTGCACCACGTCCAGACAATATTCAGCATAATGTTGAATTATTAGAATTTTCTCGCTGCACTGAACCAGTGAGTAAAAACAGCAATAACACCGTGAGAGTGAGAGCATCCTGATTTATTACACATTCAGGACATTTTTGGATGAGGCTTTAAAAATGTTTATTAGACCATAAAACCAGACAGACACACCAGATGGACTGTTCTATATATCTGGGTAACAGCACATAGAGATGGGCAGAACCTCCCAAAAGCATATCCAGCAGATGATTGGGCCATCATTTCATCAATCAAAATGATTATGGGCCAATCAGATGCTGTAGTGGGCGGGTGTTACTGCAGTGATAAGAATTAGAGCTGTAATAACAATAATAACAATGACAGTCTGATGATAACACATGTATCAGCCACAGCTGTTTACAGGACAATAAAACACCTGGATCAGTAACTTCCTCCATGATGTCCAGAGTAAACTGGACCTGCTGTAATGGGGGGGGGGGGGGGGGGGGGGACTGCAGACTGTTATAGGCTAACAGATGGATCACTGGGGCCAAGGCTTAGAGCACATCTTCACAGCAGGTGGACAGTATGAACAGCTCCAGCTGTGACACTGCACTTTTCCCACCATGAAAAATCAGCTGCACAGCCTTTTCAGTCTTATTCTGGATTTACTCTGATTTTAGACGCTCTTTCTGCTCTGCACAAACCACTGCTCTCTAAAAAGCTTCTGTCCATCTCAGTTCTCTCTGATTCTTCTCTGTCTGTTTGGTTTGGTGTTTTCTTTGAGTCCAAAGACTCCCTTTGTTTCTCTGAGGGTTCAAATAAACCAGCCGATCACAGTGTGAGTAAGAACTGCTGAAGCAGGAGACTGATTACTCTGAGTCAGTCAGAAAAGATGTATTAATGCTGACTAAACTGCACTGAGCTCTAACAGATATGACCTCCAGGTAAAGCATTATATTTTATTTACAGAGCTGCTGAGATTATTTTTTCTTTCAAATATAAATGATAAATAAAAACAGCAAAAAGAGCTCCAGTCAAAGTTAAACTCTGAAATCTGAACATCAAGCAAGGAGATGGTTACAATCAGCACAGAAATAAACATGCTTAAGTTTTTGTATTGATTCTATTTTTAAAATATTCTGTATCATCATCACTGAATTCATGTCCTCCTTTAAATTTGGGTTTGTCTTTGAATGAAAACATGAAGAAGATTCTTTATTCACTTTTTAAATGTTTATTAAACTTACTATTGAAAATATCCAAAATACATCATTTCAGACAAGAGAAGTTTTATTTACAGCACGTCTGTTAAATATTATATTTCATAATCATAAAAACATAAAGCAAATGAAAGTCACAGTCTTCTGACTCACAGCCAAACACAGATCAAATATGAAGGTCAAAATATAAAGAAACTGGAAAACAGCTGATTTTATTGTTTATTATTATTTTTTATTTAAGAGGACAAAAATAAAAATTGAATTTCCCTTTATTTCCAAAATAAAAAATTACAAACATGCATAATCAAACCAATTAATCAACAATATTTGTATTTGTTCATTTAAGCAGTTAAATATAAATGAATATTTTAGTAGACAGTACATTAAAGGCACCACATAATTCACTGGAGTAAATTTAGGTCACATTCATACAAAAATAAATCATCCATCATGTCTAAAAACAAATTTAACACATAGATTCAAAGATGAAGTAAATCAGTTGATAAGCAAACAATACCTTTGATTCTTCTCAATAAATTAATAATAAAATAATATAACTTCATGAGCCTTGATAAGAAATACTCTACACAAAAACAAGAGTCTGCACTGCTTTACTGTAGAATAATGATAATAAAATCAAAGCAAACATTAAAGAACAGGTTCATGTTCAGTTTCTAAAGTCAGATTTAAGACTTTTAGAGATTTTTGCATCAACATATGGAACAGAAAACACATTTATAAAAATATACTGCAGCACAGAACAAAGAGAAATAAAAACTGTGGTTGTGTATCCAGTTTGGTACAGGTTATATTTAAAGTTGTTGATTTGTGAAAGTTGAATGTTTATTTAACCTGCTGTGACTTCTGTGTGCTTAAACCTTTAAAAACTGGAATAAGGCCCACGTCAGATAACTGAGATTGAACTTGTCTGATTCATAAGATATTACTGACACTGAGTTCAGAGGATAATGAGTTGAATTTAATCAAACATGTCTGCCCGTGGTTCTGAAATGGCCCTGCAGAGTGTTCAGACAAGTTTAGGTGTGCCATGTTTTATTATTATTGTTAATCCATGCTGCTCTGCTGGTCCATCACAAAACTTAGTTAATACAAAACTGCTAATTCACTGACTTTAAATGTTCCCTATGAAACCAACAGGTGGTTTTCAGCTCATGGACCAGAGAGTTATTGTTCAGGTCAAAACTGCATTTTTCAAACCCAAAGTCAGTAATGTTTTAGTTTGTGTCTCTGGATATCAGGAGCATTGGTCTGAGAACAAAACCTCATTGTTCTGTTAGATCATCAGGGCTGGGCTGTTTTTAGGTACTTATCAGTCTAAGGGGACAAATATGAATCCACTTTAATAACAGGACACAAATCAGAAGTCAACATAAGACTTCATGGAGCTTTACATTTCCAGAACAAACATTAAGCCTTTATGAGGAGCTGCAGGTACCCTGACATAATCTGTCCCGTCACAGCTGCTGACGGCGGAGTGAAGGAATCATGTTGGCTGATCAGAGTGTTCAGGTTGTTCTTCATGTTTAAAAAGTGACTCCTCAAGCTTGAAATGGGTTCATGTCTTGAGAGAACAAGTTTGTTGTAAGGCCAGTTCAGACTGTTATCACAGGGATCGTCGTTACCTATTGCATGATAGATCACATTACAGTTCTGCTCACGATTGCTTATTCGACAAAGCCTTCGACAAAACCGATTACACTGTGATTCTGTGTATATTTGAATATTTCCTGACTCATACTCCTTGAATTTCTCCATCAAACGATCCAGATCCTCCAAGTACATTTCAAGAGCCAGTGAAATGGCACCAGTATATTCAGATGGATGTTCTCCACTCTTAACACCCAGCCGAGCCCCGTGGATCAACATCTGAGCGTGGAACGAGGCCCCGTTGGCCCAGATCCTGAAGCCTCGAGTACTCATCTGTCCGTCATGCAGCAGGGAGTTTCTCAGTTTGGTCAGATGGCGGTACAGCTGCACTTCCAGGCGCGGCAGTTCAATCACAAGTCGATTGTCGTTGTTGATAAAGGTGCGATGGCGCCCCACATACTCTGACATGGTGTCCCGGACAGCCGAGGCTTTCTCCTCCCCAAAAATACGTTGGAGCATGTCGTATGAATTATCATTGACAGGGCCATCTTTGACGATGAGCTCGATGATCATTGAAATCACCATGGCTCCAATCCCAACAGCATTTGGGACGAGTTTCAGTCCCGCTAAAGCCATGCCAATGTCGGCGATGTAGTCCGGCACGGCATCGATGTGTGAATCAGAGAAGTCCTGCAGCTGGGAGGTGGAGTCCACACCTGAATACCTCTGCAGGGTTTCATCTATGCCCACATTTGGTAGGAGGCATGGGTGTCGCAGAGCAGTGTCATACAAACCAGCAGCAACCCTGTCATAGGTTTGTTGTGAGTGTCCACCACCCATGTTTTCACCCTGAATCTGTTGGAGTTCAGATGGACTGAGGACAGACTGAACAGCAGGTGATCCAGAGAGACATACTGTTGGATTATATACAGCTCCACCAGGCCAGATAACCAATCAGGGCTCTGACACGTGAGATATATCTGTATATCATTCACCAAGGTCTAAAAATCCATGTGCAGTTCCTTCATCTCAAAGCCCCTGATGTGTGTTTCAGATTTATGACTTAACTCTGTCTGCATGGGATCAGCTTTACCTGAGGATCTCTGATAACTCCTGATTATCAGCCCTTTAACCCTCGTGTTGTCTCATCAGCCCATGTTGTTGCCTCTCCTGGTGCACCAGATGGATCCTTTAAAATATTTCACTTGTTGATCTGGAGAAGAGTCCAGAGAAAGTCTTTTGGGAGAGCAGAACCTTTAAGAAGCAGATCCAGCAGCTGATTGGACGATCGTTCTGTCAATCACATTCATTACAGTCCAATCAGATAATGTCATAGGCGGGAGCTACTGCACTTCAGACGGTGAGACACTTTGAATAAACTCTACAAATCATGTCAGAAGTGGAGTGAAAATACCCTTACTATTGACTAGATAAAGCCAGACTGAAAAGATAGCGAGCAGACAATGTTAAAGCCCGAGAGTCAGAAATAAATAAGTTTTAAGTTCAATATTATACCGTGGAGCAGCAAGAGATACTGGTCATCAACCTTTAATGATGTTTTTTAGAAAGCTAGATTAACCTGAGAACTGCCCACACCAATATTGTAACTTCAGTTGGTTATGTTACTCTGAAATCTGTGGGTGTCGTTCAGGATATTTTATGATAAATGTGTCATGATTTCTAAGAACGTCAGAGAATGTCTGATTTCATAGATTTGTTCCAGCCATAGACTGCTCATCTTTAATTCAGACCTCTGGGGTGGAGTAGGCTGAAACATAACAATCTGGGAAAAAGTACAAAATGGAAGAAACAAAGGGACACTGGAAAGTGTGTGTGTGAGTGTGTGTGTGTGTGTGTGTGTGTGTGTGTGTGTGTGTGTGTGTGTGTGTGTGTGTGTGTGTGTTTGTGGGGCATCCGAGAAAAATCTTTATAAAAATGATTTCTAGAAAATGTTGGAATCCTGGTTGTAGATGATGGACTCCATCACAGGATGTTGTACTCTGATCAAAACAGGGACACTGGTCTCCAGTTCTTAAGTCCTGCAGGTCGCCCTCCTGAACCTCAGAGGAGGTGACCGCTCTCCAAACTGTCTCTGAGGACCTCCAACAGATAACAGATCCTCCCGATCACGGACCAGAAGTCCACAGGTAGACCATCAATACCTGGAGCTCTGCCCCTCTGCAGGTTAATCAGAGCAGGGAACAGTTCACTCAGAGACAGCTGAGCCTCCAGCTTCACATTTACACTGACATAAATATAACATTTCCAACATAACATAAGTTAACTAGAAAAGCACTCGGAGAGCGCAGACCTCCGCCACTGCCACAGTCCTCAGCCATATTGTCATTTGACCATAAATGTTAGTCCTACTTTAATTTCTTTGAAATATTTAGATTCCTTGACCATGAAAACATACCATTAGCAACTGGATTCATAATGATATCTATTTTAGTTCAGTAGTTATTCACGGAAATCACATTTTTCGTCATGGCGGCCAGACGCTGATCTGGATCAACACCAAAATCACATAAGTTCTTCCTTTTCCAATGCTGAACATTTCCTGAAAATTTCATCCAAATCCATCCATAACTTTTTGAGTTACTTTGTTCACAGACAGACGGACAGACAGACAAACTCTCCCTAAAACATTACCTCCTTGGCAGAGGTAATAGTATAGACAGTTTCTATTTTCACTATCATAAAAATATAAAACATTCTTTTCTGTAAGTCAAACTGTGGACCTGGTCTGTGCGTCATAGATCTGCTCTACATCTGACCAAAATGCACGGCTATAAAGACATTCAAAGAACAAATGGAAAATAGTTTCAATTTCATAGTTTCCAAAAACACAGCGTCTCTCAAGACTCCAAACCTGGCAACCTCTTGAAAAGTTTAATTATTCTTTTTTAATTTAAGAATAAACTTCATTTTATTTTGCAAACAACAACCACAGGAAAAACAAATGGTCCCAGAAACACATACTTGTCTTAAAACACCAGTGTGAATAGGCACTTTGGAACAAAACAGGAAGTCCATGAAGTAAAAAGTGTAGAGAGGCGGCCTCTTCCTTGATGTGATTGGCTGTTTGACCGGACAGTGAAGAGAACTGCAAATGTGTCTGTAAATGAAAGGTGAGACTTTTATTTGACTTTAAAGCTCTCTAAAATAAGAAAACTAATCATGGTGCTGTTGGCATTCCTCTGCTGTCCTGTCTCTGTGATCAGACCCATGGAGGACTTTTACATTAACCAACAATCAGACCTGTTAGGGACATCCTGCTTCACATGTGGCTGCTGTTATCTAGATGGCACGTGAGGAAATGTATGTTTACCTTTGAACGTGCCAACTCCACAATCTAGTTAACAAGCCTTAATTCTGCCCTGTGTGCATCCTGATAACAGAACAGTGAGAAGAATTAGAGCTGTAATAACAATGGAGGATCTGGTATATCCTCCAACAGGTTGAAATAGATGAAAAATGGAGGATCTGGTATATCCTCCTACAGACTGAAGAAGATGAAAATGGAGGATCTGGTATATCCTCCAACAGGTTGAAATAGATGAAAAATGGAGGATCTGGTATATCCTCCTACAGACTGAAGAAGATGAAAAATGGAGGATCTGGTATATCCTCCTACAGACTTAAGAAGATGAAAAATGGAGGATCTGGTATATCCTCCTACAGACCGAAGAAGATGAAAAATGGAGGATCTGGTATATCCTCCTACAGACCGAAGAAGATGAAAAATGGAGGATCTGGTATATCCTCCTACAGACTGAAGATGAAAAATGGAGGATCTGGTATATCCTCCTACAGACCGAAGAAGATGAAAAAAGGAGGATCTGGTATATCCTCCTACAGACTGAAGATGAAAAATGGAGGATCTGGTATATCCTCCTACCGACTGAAGATGAAAAATGGAGGATCTGGTATATCCTCCTACAGACTGAAGATGAAAAATGGAGGATCTGGTATATCCTCCTACAGACCGAAGAAGATGAAAAAAGGAGGATCTGGTATATCCTCCTACAGACTGAAGATGAAAAATGGAGGATCTGGTATATCCTCCTACAGACTGAAGATGAAAAATGGAGGATCTGGTATATCCTCCTACAGACTGAAGAAGATGAAAAATGGAGGATCTGGTATATCCTCCTACAGACTGAAGAAGATGAAAAATGGAGGATCTGGTATATCCTCCTACAGACTGAAGATGAAAAATGGAGGATCTGGTATATCCTCCTACAGACTGAAGATGAAAAATGGAGGATCTGGTATATCCTCCTACAGACTGAAGACGATGAAAAATGGAGGATCTGGTATATCCTCCTACAGACTGAAGAAGATGAAAAATGGAGGATCTGGCATATCCTCCTACAGACTGAAGAAGATGAAAAATGGAGGATCTGGTATATCCTCCTTCAGACCGAAGAAGATGAAAAATGGAGGATCTGGTATATCCTCCTACAGACTGAAGAAGATGAAAAATGGAGGATCTGGCATATCCTCCTACAGACTGAAGAAGATGAAAAATGGAGGATCTGGTATATCCTCCTACAGACTGAAGAAGATGAAAAATGGAGGATCTGCATATCCTCCTACAGACTGCAGAAGGTGAAAAATGGAGGATCTGGCATATCCTCCTACAGACTGAAGAAGATGAAAAATGGAGGATCTGGCACATCCTCCTACAGACTGAAGAAGGTGAAAAATGGAGGATCTCGCATATCCTCCTACAGACTGAAGAAGATGAAAAATGGAGGATCTGGTATATCCTCCTACAGACTGAAGAAGATGAAAAATGGAGGATCTGGCATATCCTCCTACAGACTGAAGAAGATGAAAAATGGAGGATCTGGTATATCCTCCTACAGACTGAAGAAGATGAAAAATGGAGGATCTGGCATATCCTCCTACAGACTGAAGATGAAAAATGGAGGATCTGGTATATCCTCCTACAGACTGAAGAAGATGAAAAATGAAGGATCTGGTATATCCTCCTACACACCGAAGAAGATGAAAAATGGAGCATCTGACATATCCACCTCCAGACCGAAGAAGATGAAAAATGGAGAATCTGCTATATCCTCCTACAGACTGAAGAAGATGAAAAATGGAGGATCTGGTATATCCTCCTACAGACTGAAGATGAAAAATGGAGGATCTGGTATATCCTCCTACAGACTGAAGAAGATGAAAAATGGAGGATCTGGCATATCCTCCTACAGACTGAAGAAGATGAAAAATGGAGGATCTGGCATATCCTCCTACAGACTGAAGAAGATGAAAAATTGAGGATCTGGTATATCCTCCTACAGACTGAAGAAGATGAAAAATGGAGGATCCGGCACATCCTCCTACAGACTGAAGAAGATGAAAAATGGAGGATCTGGTATATCCTCCTACAGACTGAAGATGAAAAATGGAGGATCTGGCATATCCTCCTACAGACTGAAGAAGATGAAAAATGGAGGATCTGGTATATCCTCCTACAGACTGAAGAAGATGAAAAATGGAGGATGAACCGAATGCTGCCTTATTGGTTTTTTGTTCCAAAGAAGAAAATCCAGGTTTGAAGTCCAGAGCCAGTCAAAGGAGCAGAGATGGTCAGTCCATCATCTGCAGAGGAAGTCTGGATGCACAGGAGGAAGAGCACATATTTATTAAAGTGAAGAATATGAGTGTTTGGTATATGTGAGAGTGTGTTTGTGAGATGTGAATGTGTGTGTGTGTCCTGGTGCTGATTCTAAACTCTGTGATACAAACAGCTGATATTGTATTTAGAGCTGTGTGTGCAGACATCTGAGCAGCACTCAGCTGATCTGTGTGTTATTATCACATCTGTGAGTGTCTCTGCTTCTGCATGTGACACGTCATCAAATGCTGATGAAGTGAAGTGAAGATCTTTAGGCCCAGTGAGATGGAGCTCCAATGTGTGCAGAGACAGAAATGAGACTCAAATGTGAGCTTTAAGCATCAATCACAATAAAAGGTCAACATCATCAACCTTGGGTACATTTTGTTTTGCTGAGGCTTACACTTAATAACAATTATAATGACAAAAATATATTTAATATAAAATATTTATCTTTATTCACACAGTATATAAAGACAGGACACTGCAGTAATCACATATTTAACAATTTTACTAGACCACCACCCAATGGATGTTTTATTAATAATCTTCATTTGTTAAAAAAACAGTAAGAAATCATTATTTGCTGAATAAATATCAACATGTGCTCTTTTTAAGAAGATAAAACACGTGTCATCAAACAGCAGCCCACTGACATCATGGTGGTTCCTGAGATGAGATGCAAACTCATTTCACTGAATCCAAAAATGATTAAATTCAGGAAAGAGCAGCAGTGGACTGCAAGAACATTTCTCAGATTAAAAGGAATGATCTAGAAAAGTGACAGACCATGACAGTCCTGTAAAAATGTGAAATACTTAGTTTGATAAAGAAACGCAAAGGTCAAAACAAATCATTAAAAGATTAAACTTTGTTCCAAATAAAAATGTCTGTCCATTGACCTGTATAAAACCCTCTTTGGCTTTACCTTTCTTTGTGTGTGCTTGAACATTTCCCATAATTCATGAGGAGGCAGACCTCCTCCCCAGATGAGAGACACTCCTTGAGGCAGATGTTTGTTCAGTTCACAGCTCACTCCAGTGGCATGTCTGTGCAGCCACAGTAAACATTAGAGCACAACACTGGAGAGCTGAAGCCAAATCCACTTCCTGAGAGGGCTGCAGTCAGACACAGCTCATGACCAGGGATTTCAGAGGGTTTATTTTCACATCTAAAGTCAATGCAAGAAACTTCTGAGATCAGCAGGGTGACAATCCTTCTTCAACGTTGTAACAGTGAAGTTTTAGGTGGGGGTACATTAAAATAAATGCTACATTTCTGCTGGCTTAAAAATCAACACAGAAAGTGTTTTAATTGGAGGAATATAAGTTGTTGAAACTAACAGTCAGAACTTAATTATAAACTCTCTCTGTTCTCTGCTGTCCAGTCATCCTCGACTTCTTCAGTGAGGTTCCTGCTCGTCTTCCTCGGGGTTCAAAACGGGTCGAGGAATGACAGGACCACAGAGAACCTCCACTTCTTCACTGGCCCTCCCACTGACCTGCTTCTTCCCCCCTCCTTCCTCTTCTCCCGCAGGTAAACATCCTGGAGTCCAGTCCACCTCCTCTGGCAAACGTCCACTGCAGAATAGACGTTGATGCCCACGGGCACACACACACACACACACATGCACACACGTAAACAGAAACAGCTGCGTGCAAGCGGGGCAGCTTTCCAGGTTGAATGGGACTTTGTACAGTCATATAGAATTTTAAAAAAGCAAGTCACATACACAAAACTTACCAGACAGTCTAAACTGTGCTGCTACATGGTCCTGATATTTGATATTTTTATGGGTTAAACAGGATTAAAGGATGGGAAACCCAGATATTATGTTGATAAGTGTTTCCTCCATGTTTTGAACGAGCACAATGACGTCAGCAAAAGGCTGATTGGCTGTCGTGGCACACTGACGCTACACACCTGAGAAATATCAACTTTTTCAACTTTGAGCAGTAGTGCGACAAGCTATGTGTTTGTGTCAAAAGTGACTGTAACATCGCTGGAGAGTTAGCCTCACTGCATCGTGGCTGTACATTGACTTTACATGAGGAGTGAGAGGTAGAGGTAGTCGCTTTGGTGTGTAGGCATTTTAAAGGTTGTGGGCAGGCATGGGCGTCACACCCGCGGGGGTTGGGGGAGTTGAGACACCCGCACTTTCACAGAAACAAAAATTCATCCCCTCACTTTTTACAGAGGGATTCATGCGCCTCTCCCCAGTTAGGGTAGCGGATGCTGACACCCGCTTTCATAGAAACAAACAAAAAAAAAGCATCCCCTCACTTTTTACAGAGGGAATCATTGCCAAAAATGTATTGGACAAGTTTGACTGATTGAATGGAGATCAAGCCAATCACAACCCGCTATTTGACGAGCCCACTGTAAACAGAGAAGAGTGTTGTCAAGTAACGAAGCGGAGCCTGAGCCGGTGGTATTTTGAAAACGAGCACAAAGCCAGGTCAGATTGTAACGAAACAAATGATAATAAGATATCTTTTGTGACCACGTTCTGTTGTTGTAAGGTTATATTTTTAATTCAACATTTAATGTAAAACAATGTACAAACTAGGTAGTTAGCTTCCCTATCTTGAAGCGCTATCAAAGTGGTGACTCTATGCAGGCTGATCTACTATAACCGGTTCAGAATAGATGAGAAATGATTTAATCCAATGACCATGATGATCCATCCATGGTTAGCCTCTAGGTTTCCCTTGTTGATTCCTTACAGCAGGGGCGGACTGGTTATCTGGACGTTCTGGAGAATACCGGTGTTGTGTCGGCCCAGCTGCCGCCGCCGCCGGCCACTGTCATGTTTTTTCTCTATCATGCTTTACAACATACTGCTGTTCCAAGGGGATTCTTTCAATGATAGTAATGTTAAAATAAAAATTCTGAGCTTGTCATGCCATGAGTAATCCAGAGTATTTGCTTTCTGTGTTTTTTGAAGCTTATAAGGTGGTCTAATGAAGCACTAATGCTCGGATGTGAAGAGAACTACTGTAATATATTTTGTGGAAAGGATGTTCCTGCCTCTAAAGTTTTTTTTCTTTTGGCTTTGTTCCATCCGATTACGTCATTCTTTCCTTTGTCTAGATGTGTATATTTTGTCTTTGAGCAGGAAAGAAAAGATAAAGGATAATATCGGCCATTCTCAAGAGATACAGATAAAAACATAGACTATTTGATATACACACACCCATAGCAAGACAAATTTGCTCTGTATGTAGCCCATATTTTCATCATAGTTTGTAATGAAAGATGAAACTGTGAATTGTCTCGAGATTTTCTCTCCTCTCTGCCTGATGCAGCAGACTGTGACAGTCAGAGAGGACAGACAGGTGACATGCTGACATCCTCATCCTCTCATATATGACACAAATATCACACTGTATTAGAATTCTCTTTAAAAATATTTTACTTCTATTTCAGATTTATTAATTAGAAAAAAAATAGTTATACCATAATTTGGACTTAATGTTTACTTTAAAACATCCAGTTTCTGATTACTTCTGACTGTTAACTAACTTCCATTCCTCAAAATCCTCCAATTAAAGCACTTTTTACCTTATTATTTAAGTCAGGTGATTTTACACTCAATATTTCATTTAAAAGGTTTGTTCATTTAAGTTTTGTTATATATTCAGATTTTGTTTTTTTTCTTCTTTTTGACAGTTTAATGAGAGCATATGCTTGAAGAATAGTTTGATGTAGCTTGATTACTCATTTAAGTTTTTCTTCTAGTTTTAGAACTTTTTTTGAGCTCTCAGTTCTTGTAAAGCTGCTGTTGTGATGATAAGAAATTCTGTCAGGTCACAAATGGTATAGTTCGCACCTTCCAATAAACCAATAAAACTCTTGGAATTGATAGTTGAGCATAAACACAGATTGTCTTGTGTACCCCAAGCCTTTTTGTCATGAGTATCCCTTCACTTATACATGTTCATGATTCTTCTACAAATGAAAATATTTTATTTTATCTCCTTAATTTGAACATTTAGTCCACAGAAATTTTCTTCTTTTAACTCAAATTAAGAATAATATATATATATATTTTTTTTAAAATAAATATGTAATCTAAATAAATAGAGACAAAATCTAAATAATAAACCTGTCTTTGTTGGATATAACTGTTGTTATGTTTACTATAAAACACTGGCGAATAAGACCCCTTTAAACAGGCATGTAAACTTTAAAAATCTGGAACAAAGCAGTCTAAATAGTTTCTCTGTGGGCTTCTCCTAACCCTCTCCTGAATCCAGAGCAACTGGATGTTTCAGCTGCAGGTTAGCTGTTGTTTTCATTTTAGCTCGGCTCTGTTTATCGTTTCCCCAGGAAAACTTGTAGCACACACATACAATGCTATCGACAGGCTTAACTCAGTACTTCCAAGTTGAAAATGCATTTCCCATGTACCCCTGCTATGTTCTTGCGTACCCCTGGGGGTACACGTACCCCTGGTTGGGAATCATTGTTCTGTACTATGCTCTTAACACCACTTTTAATCAACTACAGTGACAATGCTTTAATTTTGAAGGTAAAATGTCATAGGTTAAATATTAAAGTATTTTGAGACCTGTGTCTCTGGCTAATAGTCTTTTAAGCACCCGTTGTTGTGGGCTGGGCCAAGTCAAAGTCCAGGGCTGTTTTTCAGTCCCAGTCTGCCACTGCCTTACAGTACGCCATAAAATACCCGATAGGCATTGAAAATACAGCACTAGCTTGATGATAACGTGTATGGGAAATTGCATTGATATGCTAGTAGTTAGCATACATCGATATAACCGGTTTAAAGGTCCAGTGTGTATTATTAAATGCTAAATGAAAAAAATATAAAATAACAGAATTGGTAAAAATTGAATATATTATTTGAAATTATATTTAAAGTAGTTTCTAATCAGCCTTAGATAGTTAATGTTTTGTTTTCATTACCTTAGAAAAAGTCATTTATATCTTAATAGGAGTGGGTCGCCCGTTTATGGGGGCCTCCATCTTGTGTTGCCATCTTCTCCACCGTAACCCAGAACGGACAAAAATACGCTTTCGCGTTTTTTTTTTTACGCCTACCGGAAATGCACAGTTGTGAAATAGACGAAGAAGAAGAGAGTGATTACCAAGCAGCTGTGCTAATACAAACAAACATGGAGGACCACACGTACAATTTGCCATCAGTGGAGCATGAATCATTGTCAAAGAAACAAAAACGGGATGAAGCCAAACGCAATCGGGACAGGATGAGACATAAAAAACAGGGTCAACATCGGCGCTGCCTTTCCCAGATGGAAGTCCCTGAAGGATAAGTTTGCAGACAGATGCAGAAGTTGCCTGTTTTTTGCTGGACAGGTAAGACTAAGTGTTGAATTGTACTCTTATATGGAGCCGAATTTATTTGTTTACTTTCGGGAGAAGTCAGAGTAAGAGAGAATGTATCTGCTATGAGAGGCTTATTTCACGGCCACAAGCAACTTTCTGTGGACAGAAAACATAGGCTGATAACTGAGCTATATAGCGCTGTTGATGAGACAAATATAAAGATTTTCACCGTACTCCTTAATTTTATTGTTTGCTCCTAATTTGTTATTTAGTAGCACATGTACACATTGGTAAGGTGTACTTTTTAGGATACTTCGGTCTCAGGAAAGCCTCTGTGTCATTTCTCAGACCAAACTGCATCAGAAACCCCCCCTCAATAAAACCTCGGTCAGATAATACGGCCTCAGGCTTCAAAATGAAAGTCATCAGACAAAATACTGGAAAAACAAAATAAAAAACAGCCTCAGGTCGTAACAATATCATAATCATCGTAATATCACATCATATGATATCATATCATATATGTTAAGTCGTCTTGAGACGACATTCAGCTAAAAATCAGCCACTAGCAAACTTCCCATTTTCAAAATAAAAGCATTCTTCATTATCTCCTTAGTTCTTTAACGCTTTTGTAATTAGGGTCTTGTTTTGGAGCCGACCAGAAGTTTCTTCGATAGCATAATGGCGTGCTTAACAGAATGTCCGAAATACCGAAATGAAATTTGTATCCATGCATTTTATGGCTCAAATGACCACATTTTGGTATTCTACGTGGTGACTTTCGCTCCTGAAATACTCTCTAAATTTTCAAATGCGGTGAATCAACAGAGATATTTGATAGCTTGGTAGCTGGAAACACTCGTTTGATGACAGCATGTTGAAAAAACGCTTTTTGTCCTTGGAAGGCCACCGTAGCTCAGAGGTTCTCCGAAAGGAAGGGGGAGCGCCGGAGTTCTGCAATCTCAAACCCCACCTTTAGATGTCGCTAACAACTACACACTGGACCTTTAAGACTTACAAATCTGACAAATAAGAAAACAGCTTAGAGGAATACGACAGTCTTCAAAATGATCAAACATATTATTAATGAATTTTTCTCAAAAGTGGAATTGATACAGTTTGCCTGGACTGTCCATTTAATAGGAATGTGATATTGACTGTAGACAAACTATTTTAATAGTTATAGTCATATTCAGGCATTTCTGATATGCACAATTTTGACATTAAGTCAAAGGTTTGCCTTTAAATAAAACAACTTACTTTAATATTCTAGTATTATCCTTTTTAGATTACAGAGGAGACAGGTGAATAAATATATAAGAAGTAACTCATACCCTGAGTATATTTTAAACAAGATACCTTTAACTTTTACTTGAGTACATTTTTAGAACAGTACTTCTACTTGTACTTACTTGTATTTTCATCTCAGTAGTGGTACTTTTACTTTAATATTTCAGTTCTCCTTCAACCTTTGCATACAATAAATGTATTTATCTGTGTAAGCCATGTCTTATTCTCTTTATAACAAGTATTATCAATTTCTTTATATAAATATGCAGACTTTGTAAAGTCCTCCATAGGACAGAGTCTCAGGGTTGACTCTAATTTATGAAGAGAAAACAAATTCTGACATCAAGAATCATGAGATAAAATTTTCATTTCAATCCCCAGCCCTGTCAAAAAGGTTTTAAAAAAACTGTTTCCATTTCTCCTTTGTTGGAAGACTGTAAATAAGACTTTATTTTCTTTATTTCATGGAGCCCCGAGGTACCGAAGCAACATCTACTGGGACCCTGAAGCTCCTGAAACCTGGGGGGAAGTTTTTTCTTATAAAACAATAACTTATGCTACGGAGGGTTAATTTGTGATTGAAGAAAAATCTTTATTTGATGGCAACATAAGAACTCTTTAGTGGCCTCAGACACAAATTACTTTAAACATGCGTATAATTATATTGAGATAAAAACAGACTGTGAGAATGATGCAGAATAACAGTAAAGAGAAAACAACATGATATTTAATTAACATTACTCACAAGAGCTACCTTTTATGGTAGCTAGAAAACATGGATGACTGTGTCCATCTTACATGGTAAAAAGAAGGTGACCACTGAAGGTGGCATGGATATTTACATTGTCATATATTCTAGTGTTACTCCACTGATGCAAACACACTTCATCTCCAACCTCCAGGAGCAGAGTGGCACCATTAACAGAGCTACTATACCCATTATTCTCATTTGTACGAAAGACATCTTCTTCATTCTTTTCCAGAGCAGCAGATGTACCATGATTAACTTGTCCATGTGCTCCGATGTAGAACTCAAAGTGGTAGGCTCCTCTCACTGGTGCAGTAAAGACACCTGAAGGACATTTTGATTTAGAGTGAGTGTAAAAGTTCTTTCCTCCAGACTGAACACAAAAACAAATGTCTGAAGGTTGTTTCTGTTAGTGTAACCCCCAAATTCCACTGCACGCGAAAGCCTCACGCTGCGGAGCGCGGGCTCACACAGGCAAACCCCACTGAAAGCGGCGCACCCAGAGGCGGCACTGCCCCCAGCTTCGCAGAGTGAGTGCTGATCCCGGAGAGCCACAGGCTCTCATGAGAATAGCAATGTCTCACGCTCATAATGCATGTTATAGACTGAGAAAAGAAATAAACAACACCTCACTTCATTTCTCTAAGGCCTCTTTGCTGGTCCCAACCACACAGCTTTGTGATTTATTCAACTTCTATCCACCTACAGTCCTGCTCAGTATTATTGACACCCCTTCATTGTTTTCATTACTTTAACAATATCTACAGAAATAAATTGAAACATACCAAATTTATGTCATCAGGATCTTTTAAATGGAGGACGTAATACTTTAACAAAAAAAAATAGCTGTACAAGTTACAACTTGTAATTTAAAAGAGGAAACTGAAAAAAGCATGTGCAGCAGTAATGGCACCCCTATTCAGTATTTTGTTGCACACCCTTTGGCACAGATCACAGCCTCCAAATGTTTCTTGTAGCCATCTATAAGCTTCTTGCTCTTCTCAGCTGGTATTTTCTCCCAGTCCTCTTTTGCAAATTGTTCAAACTCTTGAACATTTGCAGGTTTCTTTTTCCCAATGGCAGATTTTAGCTCAAACCAAAGATTTTCAATCAGATTGAGATCAGGACTCATTGCTGGCCATTTTAAAACAGGCCATTTTTTCCTTTTCAATCATTCCTGTGTGCTTTTGGATGTGTGCTTTGGGTATTTGTCTTGCTGCAGGGCCCACGATCTTCGACTCAAACCAACTTTTCTTACATTGGGTAGAATGTTTAGCCCTAAAATTTCTTAATAATTCTCCGATTTCATGATTCCTGTGATACGGTCAAGGCCTCCAGGACCTGATGCAGCAAAGCAGCCCCAAACCATTATGGAACCTACACCATGCTTAATTGTTGATAGGGTGTTCTTTTCCTTGTAGGCTTTATTGCGTGTGCGTCGTATGGTACTCATTGAGACCATGACCCCAGACTGTTCCAGATTGGTCTTCAGGTCTTTGGAAGTTAGACATGTTGTTTTTTCCACCATTCGCACCAACCTTTGAAGACTTCTGTTATCGATTTTCCTCTTCCCTCCATGTCCAGGGAGGCTCTTGACAGTTCCATGCTTGGCAAACTCCTTAATAACATTTGACACTGTTGAAACAGGAATACCAGGGTCTTTGGAGATGGCCTTGTATCCTTCGCTCCTCTGATGTCCTCAGACAGCTCCTTTGTTTTCACCATTGTGACAAAGAAACAGGGGGCAACAGGGGGCTTTGTAAAAAAAGAAGCCATCATTCATTGGCTAATTGATGTCCCATAAGCACAGACGATTTATCACAGGTGATTCTCATTTTGATTTGCCACAGATGAGTCACAGTAGCTTGTGCTTTCTCAAATTAATATTCAAATGTATTAACGATCTGGCACCAGAGCCACTTTGTTCATTTGTCCACAAACAAAACAGCAGCAGAGCCACACGAGTTCCTTACATAAGAACTGTATACTCCCTTGCTGCAGAACTTCATTTGGTCAGTCCTCCTTTTCTTATAAAGGTACAAAGATGTGGAACTTTCTACCATCTGAACTCAAGACCATCACTGAGTTCAATGTCTTCCCCACCAGGCTGAAG
The DNA here is from genome assembly GCA_036419115.1 of Scarus forsteni. NCBI lineage: Eukaryota > Metazoa > Chordata > Actinopteri > Labriformes > Labridae > Scarus > Scarus forsteni. The sequence goes on from JAZDUH010000069.1 coordinate 627,252, forward strand.
TCTTGGCTAAAAACAAAACAATCCTGTACCCATTTTTAAAGAATACTGTGCATAGACAGAAGGGTTTATCTATTAATTCATCTATTTGAGTATTAATTTTAGTAGTACTAGTTTTTAAAAGTTTGAATTTGTTTGTTGTTGTTTTTTTTTTCTTTTTAGATTTTATTAATGTTTCACTGTCATTTCTGGTGTTTTCATGTGAAATTTCTTGTTTTATGTAACTTAGAAAGGCCCAACCAGGGACAGGAGTTGAGAGTTTGAGCCTTGGCTATAAACTCCACTTGCATGGCATCAGCTGCAAATAGTTTCTTTGTGATTATGTACAATTGCAATGTCCCTGCCAAATAAACAAATAAGATAAAATACATTTTTTCAGCAAAGGGTGTTCATACCAGTGACACATAAACTTTCCTTTTAAATTTTCCTCCCATGTTTAATTGTTTAAAATTACTGTTTATCAATTGCTCTTTTGTGTCAAACACAAGTTCTCCATAGAAATAAATGTTTGACTTGATTCATTTTTTTTCCAGAAGATATTCAACATTGTTTACTTAAACTTCATGGGTGCCAATAATGATGAGTAGGGCTGTATATCTGTGTAGAAAAGATGTTTGGTGTCATGTATACAGTGTAATATATTTCTGTACCTCTACGATTCACTTTTCTTCTCATGGTGTCGTGTCGACTGCTGACCTGATGCTCGTGGCTCCACTTTTGACGTAATGACAAACAATTGAGGAAAACTATGAGCTAGAGTCTGTGCAATCTGTTTCATTTTGAAGCTTCCAGTTACTCCACACATTGTCTTCCTGCCTGGTGCTTTTTAGCAAATTTACAAGGTTTGGAGGAGGCCGTGCAGAAAATATACCTAAAGCATATCTCTCACACCCTGGCGTGCGCCGGCACTTCAGCAACTTGGCGCTGACATGTTGCAGCGTGTGCAGTGGAATTTGCCCGATAGACTGCAATGGGAGCAAAGAGCTCTGCAGTACGTTTCAAGGAGGCTGTGCTGCGCTTTTGCGTGCAGTGAAATTGGGGGTAAGAAGTACCTGTGTCTGGGCTGTAGGCATTTTCAATGTTTGAGATAACGTGTCTGAACACCAGAGGAGTGCGAGTGTTAGATGGTTCCAATGTCACTTCCCCTTCATCTGAGGCGGACAGAAAGGCTGAGAAAGCCACCTGTTTGACTGAGAGAGAGAGAGAGAGAGAGAGAGAGAGAGAGAGAGAGAGAGAGAAAGAGAGAGAGAGAGAGAGGGAGAGAGAGAGAGAGAGAGAGAGAGAGAGAGAGAGAGAGAGAGAGAGAGAGAGAGAGAGAGAGAGAGAGAGAGAGAGAGAGAGAGAGAGAGAGAGAGAGAGAGAGAGAGAGCTGTGTTACCAAGTCCTGACATCTGTTGCTCTCCACCTTCAGAATAGTTTTCAGAGTCTAAAGTCCAAATGTAAACTGCAGGTTTAGATTTGTGTCTGACCTTCTCCATCTCTCCTCAGGGCTTCCACTTGGTGTTCTGTAACATTTGTCCTGGATTTCATTGTGATCAGCTCTGCTGCTTGAACTGGGAAAAAAACATTATTGTGATATATTTAATAAAAAAAGTAAAACATCATCAGTGTCTTTAAAGAGGTGTGCTCTGGGCATTAAACAATCTATTACAGTAAAACCGTTAACAAACTCAGATCAAGTGATCATGACATGTGTTCCTTGTGAAAAATAAACTGTTTCTTACATTTTAAGCATTTTCAAATCTAAATTGAACATGTTAACAAAATCACACAAATGAACTACCATGTTTTTCAGCTTATGGAGGTATATTGTGTCACTTAAATCTCTTTAATCAAAAGTAATAGATTCCTTTGCTTATGAAATACCTTCAAGGTTTTGCTTTAGTTTCTCGACCTCCACCTTCTGCCTCTCCACCTCTGCTCTCTGTGCTGAAAAACAGAATGAAACAATCTTTTGTCAGTTTTTACTTGGCACCATGATCTTTTCCTGTGAGCAGGTGCAGCATGACTCCACTGTACCTTCATTCTCTCTCTGTAAGTGTCTTATCGAGGCGCTCAGCTCTCTCAGAACAGCATGGATGTCTGGTGGACTTGTCTGTTCGCCATCGTTGTTGTCACTGGGGCTCTGAAACTGAGCCCAGGAGCAGAGGAGCAGCAGCAGGAACCACACCGTCATCTCCATTCTCACAGTCGTCTCCTGTGTTTATTCAGCCTGCAGGAGATCCAGTTTAATGACATTAATTACACTGAACCAGCAGAGATGACACAATCTTTGTTTAATTACACAAAGTACAAGGGTGTGTGCAGATTAAACATGACTCAAAGCGGACATGGCAGCAGGTCAGGATTAAACATAACAACATCCTTTACATGGTAAGTGTCCTGAAAATACTTAGAAAGTCTACACTGTATCCAGGAGGTGTCTGTTCACACATTGTCTGGACTGTTTAGGCAACATAATAGTAATAATAATGTGTTTTCCTGACCACAAAGGATAATGTAGCGTGTACAACCAGATAAACTGCCCCTTGAGAAGTGACCTTGAGTTTTATTAAGTTTGCTGATTTTAATGTGGCTCATCAAAACACCTCACAAAAGCAGACTGAAAACTATAAAGAAAAAGACAAACAAAAGAATTTTAAAAAGTAACATAGCTATAGCCCTGTATGTACTTGTGAATAGAATGTTTTATCTTTGCATACATTAAAAGCTTTTACTGTAAATAGTTATATATTTCAACCTTATTAGCTATGCCTATAAAATTAAAATACTCACGACGTTGCCTCTGCAGCCTTCAGCTTGTGAATGAAAAAGAAACATGTCCCTCAGGAGATTTCTACTCTGTAACAGGAAATGATGTAACAAACCATCACACCAGAGCAACATGTCCTTCAAAATAAAATACTTTTTTACAATAACATCCCAAAATTCAACACAAATAATAATAATAATAATAATAATAATAATAATAATAGGAAATAGGGACAGACAGGACAAGACAAAACAAAAGGGGGGGGGGGGGGGGGGCAAGACGGGTAACATAATTAATTTGAGATAGCAAGCCAAGCACTGTGCTGGAAAAAGCCCATACTGGAAGGTTTTGTAGTTAGTTTAAGATAGTAGTTCAAGTGCTGTGCTGATCTAAGTCCATACATGAAGTAAAGACTGACCCCCACAGACAGCACCTGCCCTCACCAACCATCCACCCAGCCCCAAGTCGCCCCAGCACCCAGGCATCCCCACCCCCTCTTGCCCCTCTTGCCCCTCTTGGCAGACTGGGGGGGGGAGCCAGTGGTAGGGTAGAGGTCATGTTCTGCCCACCAGATGAGCCCAGGCCTGTACCACAGCCCACCAAGGGATACATCACCCAGTAGGTCCCACTCAACTCTCCGGCACTGCCCCAGGCCCTCACCCGCAGGCACCAGAGCCCAACCGCACCCAAAAGCCGCAGACACCACCCCATGTAATAAAGGTGAGCTCCCATGCACAACGTCATGACAAATAAGACCAGACCCCCCCCCCAGCTGCACCAAGTCTTGGCTAGTGTAACAACCCCTGCCCGGGTGTAACTGCACCGTCGTAAAACCCAGCGCAGCACAACAACGTGCATTTGTTTACATAAAGAGGAAGCAGCAGCGAGCTGAAAGGACCTCTAGAGAGACATATAAACCATGTGGACTGATAAGGTACAGTCTGAGCATGTTTCTTTCCTAACATATTGTTTTTCAAGCATCAGCAGTCAGTAGTTAGCTCAGCGTTTGCATGTGTATTCTGTAAGTTTGCCCGCAGCTTTTAGCCTGGGGCGAGTGGCTGATGTATAATGGCGACCCAGGAGGGACTCGTTTGTTACCCACTCGTAGAGAAAACTTTACGTGTTACAAACTTTGTAAACTAAGTTGAGGCCCTCTGAGACATGACTTTGGTAGGATGACTCTATGCTCTCGGCAAAGCTGCTAAATATGAGACGAAGAAAACACCGATAATGACGGAGCAGAGTGATGACACAGCTGAGCTAGACCATCATCTACAGTTTATGAAACACGTAAAGAATAAACTCCATCAGCTGTGAAAAACTTTAACACGTATGAGTTAGACAGTGGGCATTAGGCAAAAAGTTAGGCTGTAACGTTACGTCTGTTCATTTGTGTGACTTTCTGCTTCCATGTGTTTGTTTGACACAGGACTGAGCCTCCACTTCAGAGCCCTGAGAAGAGAAGAAGAATCAGAGATGTGGAGGTCTGGAGGAGCAGCAGAGAGATCCAGCTGACCAGAGGAGACCTTCTGATGTGTTTTATGTTATGATGTGCAGAACTCACAAATATAATACTGTGTAACTCATTTTTATTAACATTAATAAAGTATATGTCATATAAACTGCAGACCTACTCATTTCAATAACAAAAAAACTTTATTTGTTCACAAAAGGCAGTTCAAATCTTGGGAGCAGGTTGGTTCAGGACGTTGAATATCGAGTTATTAGGAAATCTGGGTTATGTCGTGGTGTTTGCTGAAGTACAAAATAAAACTACTTACCATTATACAATTAGAACAAATACAGAAAAAAATAGGCGATAGTAAAACTGAGTGCAAGGCTAAAATAATACAACAGAGATAAAGATCGAATTGGAAAATATAAAAATGCCTGAAAGGCAAAGAGAAAAAGTGCTACAACACTGAATATCAACTTATAGAAGCATGTAGAAATGTTTTTATTCAGAGTAAATATGCAGAATATCAGACATGATTAAAGAATATTCTCTTGTGTAAATACTTCAGTGTTTGCTAACTTGTAAAATAAAACTGGCCCAAATCTCCCCCTTATTTACTGTATCATACAGAGAAAGAGCTGAAGTGGAAATGAAAGAACTGGCAGCAGGTTTCTGGATCATTGAAGGCTCGGTCCATTTTGAATCCTCATCAGAATAACGGCTTTCTGAAGGTCTTGATGTAACTGTGTTCTTCTGTGTCTTTAAAATCCTATAAACTCCAGCTCTGGGATAGTTTTGATTGTAGTTCTGTTGATACCTTGAAAGAGAAAAGAAATTTATTTTACAGTTTTTTATTTCACATCTGTTTAGTTTGTAGTTGTCAAATACCAAGTATTTCGAGTACATTTTGTGGTGTATGAAGATTAGATGGATTGCAATGAGTAAACCTGTTTGTTATTTCACCATGAAAGAATAAAATCTTTATGAATCCCCCCCCCCAAAAGGCACATAGTTACTGTAAATATGGCAGGTATAGAAGACAGATCAGAAATAAAATACAGTATTTATTACACTATTTGATTTACAGGTTTACAGAAGCACACTGCATTGTACCTAATAATCATTTAATACAGACTGACAATAATAATAATACTAATAATAATCTTCACACAGTTCTTTTTTAACTATTTGGATATATCAAGCACACAAAGGTTCATCAATGACAGTAAACAGTGAAACTATAATCATAAACTTTGAGCCCTGCAGACATTTGAGAAAACATACCTCCTGTTTTCTGACTCCTGTGGTGGTGTTAGTGTCTCCTGTCTGAAGCTGATGCTGATCACCTGAGCTGATACCTGAAATAAATACTGAGCTCAGTGAACTGGACAGAATATATAATCATCTCATGCACCTGCGTTACGTTTTCTATGTAATCATCTCCAATATTACAGAATAACAGGACATGAGCTAACTTCAGATCATCTGATTGTTGGTTGACAGCCTCTGAAGTGTTCAACACTCAACATCACTGCTGTACTAATCATAATAATAATATCAGATTATAAATCTAATCGATCATAACTCATAACAACAGCATGTGAGGCTAACACACATGTTAACGGTAACGACGGAGCCTCGTTACAGTAAGGGCGTATTTCTTTCTTATTTCTTTGATCAGTAAAGTGACAGAATAAAACCCCAGCAGCTCAAATCAAGTAACAAACATATAAAGACTTCACTCACCCTCTGACAGCAGCAGAAGAGCTCACAGTCTGACTTCAGCCTGTTGATTCACGTAGTTCAAAACATCGCTAAAAGTCCGTCCAGTCTTCTCTCTGGTCCGGCTTTTTACTCGTTTTTTCCTCCTCTTTCCTTCCCAGTCCTCATCCGTCATAGTCCTCTTTCATACCATAGCCTCAGCTTTCATAAAAACTTGACACACGCGTCTGTGATCCGCTGTTTACATCGGCCATAAGCTGAACTCCTCCGGAGCCGTACAGCAGTTGAACCGCTTTACGGCAGTAAGCCCCGGCTCGCACCGGCAAACCTACTGAGCGCCAGTGAAGCTGTCACGGCTGCACAGGGGGAGAGAGGGAGTGACTATTCGCATTATTTACTGACTCTCCACTGTTAGAAGGCCTTGAAAACAGTTAAGATAAGGTGTTAAAGTTACATATTGTTGCTTTAAATGAATGTTGAAACAACGTTAGTATTAAACAATTTACAGATAATTGGATGATTAAAACAATTAATTCAAGTAATTGGGTTCAAATTTGATAAACTTTGTATATTACAAAATTTACTAATTGGTACTGCAGTGCTCAAATTGTTCAGAACAAATAATTAACTAAAATGGATCTAGAACAAATATTTAAAAGTTATTTACAAATTATTTACAATAATTTTCAAGATTCTCTCTCTTGCTGTCTCTCCCTGAATTTTCAGGGCTGTTTCATTAACATGATTTTGAATAATTTGCTCTAAGTGCATCACTACCTGCTGTGCTAACTGTTTTATCTGTTCTCTCCCTATTTGCCTTCATGTGCTTTTTAGTGTCCAGGACACATGAAGAAGAGGATGTCTCTCCCCCCCCCCCGACCCAACCCCCACACACACTTGTTGTTGTTGTTTGACCAGTTGAATAAAAAATAAATACTATTTCATGAATCAAAGATAGAAACTTTATTGTCTGTCATCAATGAGAAATTTGTCTTTGTTAGGCGCTCCTTCAAAACATTTAAAAGGGATAACATAACAAAACAAATTAAAAAGAAAATAAAATGCTCAAAAAGGAATACACCAGGCATTCTTCCACTAAAAAGGAGGGGAGTTGTTAACAGCAGCATGTGTCTATCTCTGTTCATGGTTGCTATTGCAGAGGGGATGAAGACTAAAGATGTTTCTCCAGGCCAGAGGAACTTTATAAAATCTGCCTGATGGCAGCATCTGAGAGCAGTGGCAGAGAGGCTGAGAGGAATCTTCTGTGATCAGGGTGGCTTTTCTGTTCACAGACCAGGTGTACAGCATAATGAGTTATTTAATATATTGATTTATCTATATGTCTCACTCAACAGATATATATAGACAGATGTCTAAAGGTATATACAAATATGTAGCCTATATATGTGTGTGTGTGTGTATACATATATATATATATATATATATATATATATATATATATATATATATATATATATATATATATATATATATATATATATACATATATATATACATATATATATTTATATATATATACACACATACAGTCATGGAAAAAATTATTAGACCACCCTTGTTTTCTTCAATTTCTTGTTAATTTTAATGCCTGGCTCAACTAAAGGTACATTTGTTTGGACAATTATAATGATAACAACAAAAATAGCTTATGAGAGTTTAATTTAAGAACTAAGAACTATTCAATTTCCATGGTTTTCTTGATAATAACCAAAATTACTTAAATTCTTACATCAATAGCTATGGCATTGTACCGCCAAAAACACTACTTTTAAGCATTCCATGTTTTTCTGTTTGCTTTAAACACATGATACACACAAGAGTTAATACTTGATTGCATAACCATTGTTTTTGATGACTGCAGCCATGCGTCTTGGCATGCTCTCCACCAGCTTCTGACATTGTTCTGCTGTCACAGCAGCCCATTCCTGTTGGACAAATTCAAACAAATTTTCTTTGTTTTTGGGCTTGTGGTTCTCCATTTTGAGTTTGATGATTTTCCACAGGTTTTCAATTGGATTAAGATCTGGTGATTGAGCAGGCCAAGGCATGGTGCTAATGTTGTGGTTCTCCATCCAGGTTTTAACTGACCTTGCCGTGGTGGCAAGGGGCATTGTCTTGTTGGAAAATCCAGTCATTCGAGGCAGGAAAGAGTTTTCCAGCTGATGGAAGAAGACTGTTTTCAAGGGTAGTCCTGTACATGACCTGGTTCATTCGCCTTCACACAATTGCATTTGCCCTGTTCCACTCAGACTGAAACAACCCCAGATCATGACTGATCCACCCCCATGTTTTACTGTAGGGCAAGACAGTCTGGGTTGTAAGCTTCTCCAGGCTTCCTCCTAACCAGTAAGTTGGCTGGAGGGCATCAATTCAAAATTGATTCATCACTGAAGAGAACCTTAGCCCAATCATCAACAGTCCAATCCTTGTGGTCTCGAGCAAAGAGTAACCGGCCTTCCTCTGCCTTTCATTGATGAAAGGCTTCTGCGTGCTATGAGTGACTTCAAACCAGCTTCAACAAGTCGGTCTCGAACTGTCCTTGCTGAACAAGTCACATTTCTCGACAGTGCCCACTCATTTTAAGGTCCCTGGAGGTCTGACGACGATTCCTGACACAGGAACGGATGAGTGCACGGGTCATCTCGTGGGGTAGAAAGACGCTTCTGCCACGGCCAGGTAGCAATTTGGTAGTGCCATGTTCAGCTTGTTTTTTTTTTGTTGTAATGAACGGCTGTCTTGGAGATCTTCAGTTTTTTGCTACCTGTCTCTCACTCATGCCAATTTCCAGCAGTGCCAAGATGGCTGCCTTTGTGGCTTCACATAATTCTTTTGTTTTAGGCATTATGTGAGAGCTGACAACTTCTGAGTTGTGCTACGGCTTGAATGTAAGCAGAAAACCACTCTAGGCCTTTGCATGTGCAGTGCTGCTTGTGACATGAAATGGCCTCTTATATACCCTGGGAATCAATTAAGCTTAAGAATGTCAAATAGGACATAAAGTATTATGTGACCAGCTGCATTTTTTGTTGTGTTCATTGTATTATACGTTTAGTGGTACCAGATATTAGAATGAACAAGAAATTGAAGAAAACAAGGGTGGTCTAATAATTTTTTCCATGACTGTATATATGTGTGTGTGTATATATATATATATATATATATATGTATATATATATATATACACATATATACTGTATATGTGTGTATATATATATAGTTGTTTACCAACAGCTCACTGACTTTCTCCTAATGAACAACTCATTCGATGTTTTCCAGTCAGGTTTTAGACCCCATCACAGCACTGAGACCGCTCTGATTAAGGTGACAAATGACATCCGCCTGAACACTGACGCAGGCAAAGTCTCCGTCTTAGTCCTACTAGATCTGAGCGCTGCTTTTGACACTGTCGATCATGAGATCCCTTTACAGAGACTAGAGGACTGGGTGGGCATCTCGGGGACTGCCCTACATTGGTTGAAGTCCTATCTAGAAGACAGGAAGTACTTTGTAGAAATTGATAACTGTGTCTCAGACCACATGGCCTTGACTTGTGGGGTGCCCCAGGGGTCAATCCTGGGACCCCTCCTGTTCAACCTCTACATGCTGCCTTTAGGCCAGTTAATACAAAGTACTAATGTGTCCTACCACAATTATGCAGATGACACTCAGATCTATGTCTCACTGACAGCAGGTGAATATGGACCAGTGGATTCACTCTGTCACTGCATCCAACAGGTCAGTGTGTGGATGCAGAAAACTTTCTCCAGCTAAATTCAGACAAGACTGAAGTCATCGTTTGGTCCACAGAAACAAAGAGAAAGTGTCAGCAGTCACCTCCAGTCTCTCTCTCTAAAACCTACAAGTCAGGTTAGAAATCTCGGGGTAATAATGGACTCAGACTTGAACTTTAACAGCCATATAAAATCAATATCATCAGCAGCCTTTTACCATCTAAAAAACATCGCCAAAATCAGAGGTATAGTGTCTAAACCTGACCTAGAGATACTTATCCATGCATTTGTCACTAGTAGGTTAGATTACTGTAACGGCCTGCTCACCGGCCTCCAAACGAGCCATAACACAGCTGCAGTACATCCAGAACGCTGCTGCTCGGGTCCAGACCAGAACCAGAAAGTACAAACACATTAGTCCTGTGCTCAGGTCCCTACACTGGCTTCCTGTGGCTCAGAGAATAGACTTTAAAGCAGCTCTGCTTGTGTACAAATCTCCCCATGACCTGGCACCAAAGTCCATCTCTGACATGTTAGTGCCATATGAACCATCTCGGACTCTGAGGACCTCAGGGGCCGGCCTTCTGCTGGTGCCTAGAGTCAGGACTAAACATGGAGAATCAGGGTTCAGTTTTATGCAGCTAAAATCTGGAACAGTCTTTCTGAAGATGTGAGACAGGCCTCTACTCTGACAATGTTCAAATCTAGGCTTAAAACAGCTCTGTTTAACTGTGCATATGACTGAAAGGATCTGATCTGCACTCTTCTTTTTAAATTTATTTTATAATGATTAATGTTGATTTTATTTTGTATTGTGATTTTTTTTAAGTCATTTTATAATGATTATTGTTAATTCTATTTTGTACTGTGATTTTAATGCATTTTTCTTGTTCTGCAAAGCACTTTGAATTGCCTTGTGTATGAATTGTGCTCTACAAATAAACTTGCCTTGCCTATATATATATATATATATATATATATATATATATATATATATATATATATATATATATATATACACTCAACAAAAATATATATATATATATAACCCTTTTGTTTTTGCTCCCATTTTCATGAGATGGACTCCAAGATCTAAAATTCATTCCAGATAAACAATATTACCATTTCTCTCAAACATTATTCACAAATCTGTCTAAATGTTTGATAGTGAGCACTTCTGCTTTGCTGAGATAATCCATCCCACCTCACAGTTGTGCCACATCAAGATGCTCATCAGACACCATGATTAGTGCACAGGTGTGCCTTAGACTGTCCACAATAAAGGCCACTGTGAAATGTGCAGTTTTGTCTCACAGCAAATTGCCACAGATGTTGCAAGCATTGAGGGAGCGTGCAATTGGCATGCTGACAGCAGGAATGTCAACCAGATCTGTTGCTCGTGCATTGAATGTTCATTTCTCCACCATAAGCCGCCTCCAAAGGTGTTTCAGAGAATATGGCAGTACATCCAACCGCCTCACAACAACATTCCACAGGCCACAATTGACAATCTGATAAACTCTATGCGAAGATGTGTTGCACTGCATGAGGCAAATGGTGGTCACACCAGATACTGACTGGTTCTGAGTCCCCAGACCCCAATAAAAGCAAAAAATGCACATTTCAGAGTGGCCTTTTATTGTGGACAGTATAAGGTACACCTGTGCACTAATCATGGTGTCTGATGAGTATCTTGATGTGGCACACCTGTGAGGTGGGATGGATTATCTCAGCAAAGCAGAAGTGCTCACTATCAAACATTTAGACAGATTTGTGAACAATGTTTGAGAGAAATGGTAATATTGTTTATCTGGAATGAATTTTAGATCTTTAAGTCCATCTCATGAAAAATGGGAGCAAAAACAAAAGTGTTGCGTTTATATTTTTGTTGAGTGTATATAACATACATATGCATATGTATGTAAAGAGAAGGATACATAGGTAGATATAGATTTATACAGGGTGTCCCAAAAAAATAATACAGGTTTTAGCAGTTGATAACTCAGTTTCAATAGAATGCTACTGGAAGTCTGAAAATGCAGTTGAAGTGCAAAGACAATTTAAGAGGGAGTTTTGAATAGAACCACCAACACAAGTTACCATCACTGGATCAGAACAGACATCAGTTTGAGAAGTGGTGATAAAACAATAGAATGATGTTTGTAAATTGTTTTACATGTTGGAAATGTAATTATAATAAACACCTAGTTTACAATTATTGAACGTGTACATTTTTGGGAACCCCTGTGTATATGTATAGATAGATAGATATTCTGTGTATGGTTTAGTCTTAAAATGATACTGGTGGTCCGGTCCTGCTGAATGGATTCGTTCTACTCTGCTTTTCAGTCATTCCCAGGCCACAGGTAAGTGAGTGGAAGCAAACTTAAGCGAATATAGACATTCTTTGGAAATATTATTATCCAGTTGGGCAAAAAGAACACCTTAAATCATCTTGCATTTCAATATAAAAGTCCTTTTTTTCTTGCTAACACGTACGTGGAACTTTCCCTCCAAAACAAAACATCTACTTTACAAAGTCTTCAGCGGTCATCTTACCACTCCAAGTGTAAAATTGACATTTGCAAGAATGCAATAAAAATCAAACAAGTACTTGAATATGTGATTTTATTCATGTTTACCATGAAATATTGAGATCCCCGCTGTCTGTCCCATAGAGGAACATGACAGCGTGGCGTGTATGGAACTATTCAGGCTTACATGAACCACGTGACCTCTCCGTGGCGAGGTCGCGAGTGTCGTAACTCTTATTATCTCTATAGCTCTGGCCTTGCCTAATGGAAAGCTACGCCTCTGTCTCTAGTATCCACACAGATGTCTGTTCATTGTAGTTAGTGGGAAATGAAGAGAGACTTCTTGGCTCAACATGTCTCTAGTGAGTTACAATCAGGGTCCTTTAAAGAGAGGAAGGAATTAAGACATGTATGTTTTTTAGGATTTTTGAGGAGTTACCTTGCTTGTTCCTTTATGTCACCATGACACTTTGGCTTACGGTTTAATACACTCCTAAACTGTAAGCCAAAGTGTCATGGTGAAATAAAGGAACTTAATATCAAAGGAATGATTTCAACAGACACCAAAGATATAGCTAATGAATTAAATACATACTTCATCCAGTCCGTAGATGAACTTGCATCAAACTTTGGAAAAACTCTCAATGTAGATGAATTTAACATAGAGCCTCAACAATTACAAAACTTAAACATTACAGCTAATGATCAGGCTCCCCACTGTAATATCGAACAAACTGACCAAACCAAAATTCAAAAAATCATAATGCAATTAAACAACTCAAAGGCAAAAGATACATTTGGAATTGATGCTTCATTTTTAAAGAAGTATAGCACCACCTTGATAAGACCATTACTCCATTTGATAAATCTGTCTATTACAGAAGGGAAATTTCCACAAAGCTTTAAAATGGCTATTATCACCCCAGTTGACAATGGAAACGTGGTCGGAGCAGTGTTTCTGGACTTGAAGAAAGCCTTTGACACTGTAAGTCATAAAATACTTGATAGCAAACTAAGACATCAATTTAAATTTTCTGCCACTGCTGTTAGTTGGCTTAGCTCATATTTAGAATATCGACAACAGTGTGTTTGCTTACAGAATGTGAAAACATCTCCTCTGTACAGTAAGACTGAACTGCCACAGGGATCAGTCCTAGGTCCTATTCTTTTTTGTTTATATGTAAATGATTTACCTAATATTTGTACAGACACTGAATGCCAAATGTACGCTGATGATACAGTGTTTTATGTCTCAGCAGAGAACCCCCATCAAGCTTCAGAGATCTAAGCAGACAGATGGTTAGTGTTTCAGATGGCTACAAAGGAACCACTTCACACTTCATTACAAAAAACAGTATCAATGTGCTTTCAATAACAAAGAAAGTTCAAATAAATTTCACATCACTATTGATGCAAAAGAAATAGATGTGGTAAATGATTTTAAATATTTAGGAATAACTTTAGATTCTCAACTTAAGTTTGATATACATATAAAGAAGTTATCTAAAACTGTGAGAACCAGTCTGAACTGCTTTAGAGTCATCAGGTCATGCCTCTCCTTTAAGGCAGCTCATTTATATCTGTATGCCATGGTTCTTTCACATTTGTCCTATTGCATCACTTCCTGGGGCCATGGACTCAACTACAAAACCTTTATTTTACACTTTATAAAAAAAGCTTTGAAAATTTTAGACCAGAAGCCACAAAAATGGCACCACTGCAAAATTATTGACAAATATAATTTGTTGACCTTTTTCTAACTTTATGAAATGATCTTTTCTGAAAGTTATTTTTAAGTGCCTAAATGGACCGGCTCCACAAGTAATGTCCCAGAACTTTACAAAGACAGACAGCTGCAGGACAATAACAAGGAACAGAACCCAACAAAACTGTAAAATCCAAAGGTGCAGGACAACATTTGGGCAGTCATCCCTTTCAGTGCAAGGCACACACCTGTGGAATTCCTTACCATCTGAAATTAAATCTCAAACAGAACTTAAAAAGTTCAGTGCAGAAGTTAAACAGTGGCTTAAACAGCAGCAGAAATTAGGGATGTGCGCGACTAGTCGTTTAATCGTTTAACCGCCTACTTATTTATTAATCGTTTAGTATTTTACTAGTCGGTTAAACGCTACATTAAGCATCATGCATCTTGTTCTTCACGCCTCTGCGCATAGCTGTCAAGTCTCCCGTTTTGGCTGGGAAACTACCGTATTTTACCCCTCTTTCCCGCTGTCCTCCCGTATTAATATTTTACCGTAATTCTCCCTTATTAAAAAAAAACATTCCTCTGCCTCTGCTACAAACTGAACACTGTCACTCGTCTGGCGAGAAATGCCACCTGCAGTATCCTGCATGTTTGTTTTCCTCCTCTTTTACTACCAAAGAGGCTGAATGACAAGATGCCTCACTACGTCAATCTTTCTTAACACTGGGATGCATTGGTTCTATAGCGGATTTAGCGGATTTATAGCCGAGTGAGCATCTGTCACTCATGCGATCTTTGGGGTGGAGACGGGGCCGCTTGCACGGACACACGGAGAGAGCTGAAGTGAGCGTCCTGAGGAGTTACGAGGAAACAAACGCTAATATGAATGATGGCACAAAAGACACGGTTCTTAAGCCGGCTGCCCCAGTGTGAGAATGTGTTGGTTTTAAACAGGATGAACAAGGTGTGAGCTCATGAACACCGACGAGCTGATATGTCGCATTTGTTTGAAAGTAGTGGTGACGAAGATGTGCAGGTGCAGCGGAGCCTTCGTTCTGACAGTCAACACTTACTGAGATGTTTGGTCGGTAAAGAACATATAGATAAAAGCCCAAAATGAAGCACTCACAGACAGTGTCATTCGCTACATTACAAAAGAAGTGCAGCCCTCCAATACGGCTGAAAAGCCAGCAGTTACAAACGTTTGACAGACAGTACGAATTGACTGGGAGAAAGTACATGTCACAATTCCTGAACTGTATAAACTCCATTTCATTTAGGCCAGAGTTTTTATTGTTGTGTGAGTTTTTGCATCCAAGTTTCATACCAAAGCAGTATTTATAATAAATGCCATGCATTGCATTGGCAAACGTATCAGAAATGTATTTCTCTTTAAATTGTTTAACTTTATTCAGTCAGTTGTTGTTACATCAATAGAATTTAAATTAACAGTTTGTCCTGAATGTTAGGGCTAAAATAGTTCCTAAATACACATTTGCATGTTAAACTTTTAACTTAATACGTGTATTAAATTGCGAGTTTTCTTGCTCATAGACTAGTCGACTAGTCGCAAATAAAATTTGAGACTAGTCGGAAAATTAGTCAAAATTCCCATCCCTAGCAGAAATGTGAACATTAATTTCTCACAAGTAACTATCAGTTAACTGTTTTAATAATCTTTGATGTTAAATGCAACTTGTGTTTTAGCTCTCATTCACTACAACTGTGTCTATTTATTTATGTTATTTATTGTCTGTATTCACTGTATTACTCTATTTGTAAAATTGTATCTAAATTCTGTATAATTCATTGCACTGGAAATCCTGACCAGGGTCAAAGACTGCAAATTAGCTGAAACTAGACGTCTTATATATGTTCACATTTTCCCATTGTGGCAATGTTCTATGTATCGTTCCTGTCAAATAAACAAATAAATAAATACAATCTTAACAGTAATCATGAGTCAAATCTCAAATTTATCAACCTCTTAAGTTTGTTTAATAAATACGTTGCAGTTTGAACCTCAGATAGAAAAAATAGTTTCTGAACAAAGGAATGGGACAATAAAGAGTTAAATATATTGATAATAATAATGATTACAGGAGCCCATACATCTATAAATCTTAACTCACTATGTTTCCCATCATAACTTGTAAATGTTGGTCATTTTCTAGATATCTCAAGTCAAAAGAAGACGGAAGAACAGCTAATATGCACTTTATAAAGCACCACAGAGTAAAATGAAATATTTTTTGTCTTCTTGAGGCCTCTGTACACTGAAGATATATCTGGCACAATTTCTTTTTTTGGGTGTCATGATTTAGTGGCAAGTTTCGGTATGATTTATTTGAACCTCCATTTTCTTTTCATATAAAAACAGTTAAAGAAAATTAAACAGGCACATTAATAAAACATACCACAGGGGTTCGCTGTGCCATTGGCCTTGCAGGATATCCAATTATCCAAGTTTTGTTGAGCTCTATGTGTGAAATATACCACATGATTAATCTCTTCTATCAACCATAACCCATCAGTTACATTAAAAGTTTTAAAATAATTTTTATGTGCTTCCTTTTTCTTTGGAAATTTGGAGAACTTGTTAACCACACTTCCCAAATTCATATAAAAACTGATAGCTTAAAATATTCAGGAAATGCATGCATGGCCAACCTTTGTGCTGCAGTATGATTATGGATTAAATTTTGACTTCATAGGTTTTAACTGAACAATTCAATAAAATATCCTTAACTCAGTGCAGGTAATGAATGCACCTGCTCCTTTACCTCCTCCAGCTTCTCTTCCAATAGCATCCTGCTGCACTCTCAGGGCTGTCAGTTTTTCCCAACAGCGCCACCCAGTGAATTGAAGTTGTCTTTGCAGGACTGCAGAAACAGGGTTAGGTTTAGGCGTGTGGATGTGGTTAAAGTTAGGTTCAGGCAAGCTCTTAAAAACTAAGGTTAGGTTTAGGGTAAGGGATGGGGCAGGGGTAGGGACCCCCTATCCCAACAGATGATGAATCCTGAGGCCATGGGTTGCAGTTTACCGTCCCTCTGCCCATGTGATTATGACATATGATTACTGCTATGCCCTCTCTTTATATATTGTGTGAGTATATTGGTATTTTAAATAAACTGTCTTTTAATTATTAATCTTATTTAGAGTGATTAATTGAGCATCAGCAATGCAAAACAAACTAGAATGTTTGAGGTTATAAAATCATTAATTGTTGTGTTGCTTGCTTTGTGACACTGTGAACTTCACATTTTGAGTTTTTTTTTTCACAAATTCACAACTCAAAATTCAGATTTTGTGCCTTATCAATTCATAACTCTATTTTTTTAAATTTTGGATGTGTGTTCATTTATTTTTTGAATGGCTTAAAGCACAAATTTTTATCATTTAATTCAATTAAATTTATTAGACAAGGAGAAACATGAAACTGTGCTCCCTTTTTCATTTGACTCCAATGCGACCTCTCTACCCTCACTTGAAACCCCACTAACCCGATGCACTAGATATTTGAGGCTTGATCCTTCACAGATTGTTCTTATGTAATGGAGAATATGTGATGAAGGAAACCTCAGGATGAGTTTATCATTTAGAAAACGAGTGAGTGAGTGAAACAGCGGCTCAGTGGGACTGATGAAGAACGTTCAGTTTGATTAAAAAAGATTCTGACCGGTGTCTGGCTGCTCAGTGTCCATCGTTCTTGAGATTTTTCTCGGCTGAGGAGAAACAGTTTAGCCATCTTTTTAACTTCCGCCAAGGAAGTTATGTTTTGAGGAGAGTTTGCCTGTCCATCCCTCCGTCTGTGAACAAAATAACCCAAAAAGTGATGGATGGATTTGGATGAAATTTTCAGAAAATGTTCAACATGGGAAAAGGAAGAACTGATTTTATCTTGGTGTTGATCTGGAACAGCGTCTGGCCACCATGGCAAAAAATGTGATTTCTATGAATAACTACTGAACTAAAATGGATATCATTATGAATTCAGTTGCTAATGGTATGTTTTCATGGTCAAGGAATCTAAATATTTAGATGAAATAAAGGTAGGACTAATATTTATGGTCATAATGAAATTATGGCTGAGGACTGTGGCCCTAGCAGACGTCTGCACTCTTCAAGTGCTTTCCAGTTTTTGCTCAGTAACAGATGCCAATTAAAAAATAGTGAATTTTGGTGTGATCTACAAAAGTAATATTTTTCATCACTGACTGAATCTTTTGTTAAATTCACAAAGATTTGGAGGCTTTCTGTCATTATATGGACTGTAAAAAAAGGGACAATTCAGTATGCCGTTATGCAGACACATTATTAAAGTAACTCTCTCTGTTTTGCTCTCTTAACACACTGTGGAGGAGGTAATTTAACCTATGTGAAAAAACCCCTCATAGCCGTAATAATTCTGTAAA
This sequence comes from Scarus forsteni, assembly GCA_036419115.1. Classification (NCBI taxonomy): domain Eukaryota; kingdom Metazoa; phylum Chordata; class Actinopteri; order Labriformes; family Labridae; genus Scarus; species Scarus forsteni. Next base: position 645,588 of record JAZDUH010000069.1, read on the forward strand.
AATCTGTACTTTTTCTTTACTTGAGCATGTATTCTTGGAAGTATTGTGCGACAAAGTGGGTGAGACCGCTGCTTTATTAAACTCACTTGTCACTTAAAGCATCAAATGTTTCCTTAAAAATTACTGTGCACATTTGTTAATTTTGACTTACTTTACTTTTGTCCCTGTAACATTGCAGCACTTACTGTCCCGGGTTTGTTTGTGTTAGCAGTAAGTTACATTTTCCATAACAGTACAAAGTAATTTAAAGCAATCACACAGTTTTTAGTTGATCAAGTCACTTTATTTAGTTTAAAGTGCACAATATTCATTAGTTTGTTTCTTTGTTCATACTGACCTTTGTTTGTTCATTTGTTAGTGCACCACATGGATCTGCAGACAGAAAGGGACGGGCCTGCACTTCTTGCCTTTTTATAGAGTTGGTGATGTCATTGGTGACATCACAGGGCCAAACCATCTGCAGGGGTTTCTTGTTTGGAGATTAATTTCTTTTTAGGTTTAATTAACACATTTTGTTTCATTAAAAGTTTGAGATTTCTTTGTGGTGACTCATTTAATTGAGTAGATTAGTTAAAGATAAATTTAAGAGTTTGTTTCTTGGGTTAATTTCAAGGATGCTGTAAGCACTCCCCTGTGAGTCAGGTCATCCACTCAGCTGCAACTAATCAGCAATTGGGCAGGTTATAAAGCTGGGGGAGAGTTGCAATTTGGGGGAGAGCAGGGGGCTGCTGCCTCAAACACATGGCTTATTTTGAGTTTAATTATGAGTTCATTACCCTTACTTCATTTTAAATTTTTTTGGTGTTTTGTTAAATTAACAAGTGTTATTTTAACTCACTGTAAATAGAAAACACACCTGGTTGGAAAAGAACTCCTCTGTGATTGCCTTCCTACCACCTTCGACACTCAGGCCTGACTTCACTACATATTGTACTTCTGCTTTCCAACATATGAAGTTTATAAGGAGACCGTGACAATCAAGACTTTTCTTACACTGCAAAAACTCATTCTTATGCTGCGTTCTCACCGCACGCTACTTGTACTACCTCGGCGATCACTCTCCATGCAAAGTGAATTTACAGCCGCGATGGGGTGGGGCTAACCCTCCTGCAATGTGACTGCTGCTTGTCACAATACCACATGGCTGGTTGCGCGATGTCAAAGTAAAAAGAGTTGACGATGTTTTGCTTGGCTGTGCAGCCACAGCCAATCAGCCATGCGTGCATGTGTGACGTTGCCCATGACAGACAGTTTTCCATCCAGACTACAGAGGAACAATTTATGTCCATGTGGGAAACATTAGTCAGGACATTCATTCCACCAAGACAGACCATGAAAAACTCACAGATAATGCTGCTTCATCATCAGCTGCAGTGTTTTGTGGTTGATAAGTGAATGAAAAGGATACACCTCAAATAATGTCCGCTTATACATCCTATTATATGATATATGAAATGATATATGAAATGATATATGATGACGTGATGTCACCAAGCGACAGCTGACAGCAACAGTGACTAAGATAAGGTATTTATGCACAGAACGTTTTTTCAGTGGGCGTTGTGATTTTGGTAGCTGGGTCGCTTGCCGTGTGAATGCAGTATTACACTGCAACTCTACGCAAGAGCATTTGTCCAATTTCTAGTCAAAAAATCATTCAAAATAAGGCCAGAGGTGGAAAATGTGGAAAACTTTCTTTTGGCACAATGTAAATAAATCCTTAAAAACATCACTGGATCTGCGTCCATATTCAGCTCACCACCAACATCTACAAAGCTCTCCCTACATTTCCCAAAAATGTCATCAAAATTATTTGAGGAATTTTTCTGTTCTGTTGCTCACCAGGCATTTTTGCACAGAACTTGTTTCAGGCTAATTATTTCAATGTTATTTCAGTAAGTCAACTCACGTTGAATTGTTTTATTGTTGCTGCAAATACATGTTATAGGTTTGGCGTCCAGGCTCCAGTCTCATCACCCCTTGCAGAAATGTTTACATGAAGGCATGGAGGAGTGATGAGTAAAACATATGAGAACACCCCTGGAGCCTGCAGGTGGATGCTGGGGTGGAGGTGGGGGTGAAAGAACACGCAGCAATCAGCGTCTGGCAGCATAGACGCTTTTCCGAGCAGAGGGAGGGATGGGTAAACTCCCAGTTTAAATACACCGCCAAATTGAGAGGTGGAGAGTGTGATTGGAGGATTGATGTAAAGAGTGTGGCGTTTGATATGTGAATGTGACATGTGACATGTAAATAGCAGCGCTGCTCGAGTTGTCTGCCTGAACTAGCTCAAGAGGCTTCGCTTCATTTGTTAAAACAATCAACTCAACATCATTTTACACAGAAATGTGTCTTCCTTGGCTTTTTCAGGGAGGGCTGGAAGGGCTTCTCCCAGAGACTTAAAAGAAGAGGGGAAAAACTGTGTGATTTCAATCAGAGCATTTAAGTCTGTAAAGAAATCTCAACCCATAAAATAAAGCAGAGTTTTCAATGACTGGAAAAGTGAGCCTCCTCTAAGAACATAATGGGTCTGATCTACAGAGATCCAAATTATTGAGTGCTAACCTGTGTTGATAAACAGTAAAAAAATGCACGTGTTATTGGTGGGCGTGTTGTGGGTGATCTACCATCACTGTGTTCATGATTCATAACAGGTGCTAAAGTGTTGTGGACGTCTCTTTAAAGGAGGATTGTGTGTGAGCTGATTGTGATCACCATGGAGAGTTTGGCAGAGCAGAGAGGATGCACATACTGTATAAAAAGAAGTTTGAAGTTATGGAGTTAGAGGCAAATAAACACACTCACAGTGACCTGTTTTAGTGTCCGTCATTTTGACTGACAGAGTCGTCACTTATCCATCATACCATACTTTTAGCTGTAGTTTTAAATTTCCTTTTCAGATTCCGATGAAACATAATCTAAATAACATCATTTACATAGCTGCACAGCTTCATCATCAATAACCTCTCATGTGTAGATCAGTCTCACAGTTACACACAGACTGAGTGGGTACTCTTACCTTTTCCACACTGACAGCCTCTGAACTCTGTCAGTGTGTGGAGAGTGTGATGCAGTCTGCTCTGAGTGAAACAGATCATAAAACAGAGAGTTTACGCATGTGTCTGCATGAGCACACTGGATCATCCTTCTTTTCCAGTTCATTATAATGACTGACTATGACAAGTGAATATTTATTATGTGTCCTTGAAAACAAAAGTCATGAACCACATTAGTTTACTGTAAGCTGTAAAAACTCTGACATGTTGACCAGTCAATCATGAATTAAGGTCACTAGATAACAAGTGCACACAATTTTATGATGATGATCATCAGGCCACACGTGACTAAAACACATGAATAAAGTTAATTTCCTTCTCTACAGTCTTACCTATTTCACAGTGTCTTTTTCCTGGCTGTGTTGTGATGCCTAAATTTGTACTCAGTTAACCCAGAAATGAGATGTGAAGATGTCACCAAACACATCTTCACAGATCTATGGCTCATCTAAAAGACACAGACACATCAGCTGTGAACTTCTCTGGCTTTGTGAGGCGCGCATTTGTGTTTCTCTGTGATGTGTTTTTTGTGTTTGGAACATTCAGTTTATATCCAGAAAAGGATCCGTATTGTTCCAAAAGTACAAATAACCATTTCAAAGAATGTTCAGGGTCTGACAAATACACCCTTACATCATCAGTGAATAATGAAAAAATTTGTTCTCCCTGTTCATTGCTATTCCTTTGATATTATCTTTAGTGGCATGTTTAACCCTTATGCAGTCACATCCTGTTGTCATCACATCCAGGACCCCAACTTATAAAGAGCTTGATGACATCAGTCTTTAGGGGAGGGGAAACACCGCCAGGTAAATCAAGAATACAGCTCAAGGTCAGGTACCAGGTTATTGGCAACAGGTAGTATGGCCACACATGACTAAAACATGTAAAAAAAAAAAAAAAAAAGTCTCCTGACATCTCTACTGTGCTGGTCAACCATTTTGGCATGTCTTTGCTCAGCGGCCGACTGGATTGTGATTAAAAATTCCCAGTAGCCACCCGAGCCCCAGTGCAATTTCCACAGAAATTGTCCAGTTTGGCACTCAGGCTTTGCAACAAGCCACACTCCCCCAAAGCAATGGGAGAGAGTGGCTCGTGGCCACATGTGTTTTCCCATGCATTTATTTGCAGTCATTGCTAAGGACGAGGCAGGTGTAAACATAGCCTGGAGGAGTGGCTTTGTTTAGCTGGGACTAGTCATTTGGCTGTTGCCAAGTTTCAGTCAAACAAAGAAAATCCAACTTACGGTCAGTGAGAAGATCTTGGATAAGACCCTTGCTTATGATGTTGCAGATGTTGTGCAGACTGAAGTTTACGGTGGTGTTCCCATGCTTGACAGCAGAATTAGCCAACTAAGCTAGGATGGCTAACACACCATGGCAAACAGTCCAGCCTGAGTTTCTGGGAAGGTGACCGGATTTGACCAGAAAGATTTACTTGAAGTGGAATCATCTTGAAGGAAATTCCTGTGGATGTATTTTTGATGAGATGGAAGCACGATGTCCTGGTTATGGTGCAGCACAGGTGGTGAGGGCTTGGGCAGGTGCCAGTGGAGTCAGAGTGTACTGGAGTTGTCCTGCCACCGGATAATGGCAGGACATCAGGAACATCCCGACAAAAGCTGACCAATCGTAGAACTTGCTGACCCTCATGATGGCAGCAGCAGGACGTTTAACCACAGTGCTGGTAGAAGTGCACCAACAGGTGGGAAAAAGTTTGCTGGTGAGGAAGACACCCTCAAAACCCAGAGTCAGCATATAAAATACAAAAAGTGGGTGTGAAGATGTCTCACAATAAGTACAGTGCATTTAAAAGAGCACCTGCACTCCTTCACCCAACCCCTCTCTTCAGTTTGTGGTGGAGGTGAACGCCTCAGACTCTGGACTTGGAGCCATCCTGTCTCAGAGAAACCCATAAGCTGCATCCCTGTGCTTTATTTCTGGTCATCTGAATCCAGCTAAAAGAAACTATGACGTGGGAAATCAGGAGTTGTTGGCAGTGGTGGGAGCTCTGCAAGAGTGGAGACACTGGCTCCAGGGTTCAGAGTCAAAAACCTGTCATACCTCAGATCTGCCAAGAGGTTAAACCCCCGTCAGGCTAGATGGTCTCTTTTCCTAAGTTGATTCAACCACACACTTTCATATCGACCAGGATAAAAAAAAAACCAAACAAACAAGCCAGACACTCTTTCCAGAGTTTTTCTCCTCATTTTGAGTCCTCTGAGCATGTTCCTACAGTATAACTCCTTCATCCTGCATTCTCAGAGCAGCCTGCTGGGAGGTGGAGATGTCGGTGCTGGAGATGCAAAAGAAACAACATGACCCTGGAACAGAACTCATTGTATCCCTGCCCGGTCCCTTGTCAGGTCTCACTCCCCCTCCCTTCCCTAATCACATTGACTATTTGAGCTGCCAGGAGTCACCTTCTCGCTGTTGGTAGATTGCCCCATTTCAGTGGTTCAGTGGCTGTATCTCTTATCAGCATTTTGGGCTCTCAGCCTTATTTGTCATGTGTTTTTGTAAATGTTTTTTGGACACTTTCCTCTATTTTTTGCTCCCTCTCTCCTCAGTGTTCTCCTGGAGCCTCCACCCTGCCACTTTAGTAATTACTCACCTTTGTCACTGAAAACCTCCATGTGCACTGGACTCCCCTTAACCCTTGTTTTTTTGGAGCTATAAAATAAAATCAGTCAACCTGGTTTTTAGCCCCGAGCTTCAGCTTTGTGTCCAATGTTCAAATTTTAAGGACTATATCCTAACACTTCATTTGAAGGTGGCAAAAACACTTTTGTTCAGACATCAGACGCTTAATTTATTTTGAATATAATCAAATTTATTTTTAGGCAACACAATAGTCAGAATGTCCTGTGTCATGACATGTACATCAAGAGATTGATGCAGGAAAAAAGTAGAGAAAACAACATGATATTTGATTAACATTACTGACAAAAGCTAACTTTTTAAGGTAGCTAGAAAACATGGATAACTGTGTCTATCTTACATGGTAAATAGAAGGTGACCACTGAAGGTGGAATGGCGATTTTCATTGTCAAATATTCTTGAATTAACCCACAGACGCATAAGCACAACATCTCCAACTTCGAGAAGCAGAGTGGCACCATTAGCAAAGGTACCAAAACCGTTTGTCTGATGCTCATATGCAGCAAATACATGTTCTCCATTCTTCACCAGAACTGCAGCTGAACCCTCTGTAGCATGTCCTCCTGCTCCGATGTAGAACTCAAAGTGGTAGGCTCCTCTCACTGGTGCAGTAAAGAGACCTGGAGGACATTTTAATTGACAGTGAGTGTAAAAGAAGTTCTTTCCTCCAGACTGAACATCTCAAAAATAATTGTCTGAAGGTTGTTTCTGTTAGTGTAAGAAGTACCTGTTTGTGGGCTGTAGGCATTTCCAATGTTTGAGACAACATGCTTGAACACTAGAGGAGTGTATGTGTTAAACGGTCCCAAAGTCTCAGAGCCTGAAGCCAACAGAGAGGCTGAGAAAGCCACCTGTTTGACTGAGAGAGAGAGGGGGGGGATTTTTCAAACCAACTTTATTGGTCTCTCCTTAAACATTTGCAATTTTTCATGTTTCACTTTTTATGACATCAAAAATAAATAAATAGAATAAATGAATAAACACATCACTTTCTGAAAAAGTCACTGAACCACAGGTTGATTTCTACATCGTCACACATAGCAGACTGTCTTCCTGAAAGTCTCCAGGTTTCCTGAGACCTTGTAAAAGGTGATGTTCAGGTGGATCCTGAATCTGATTAGACCCAGACAGACAGGGAAGGAGGACGGGGACTCTCCACTCTCCACCCTCCTCCTCCGGTTCAAGTACATGGTCATCTTGACCTGACCCAGTACAAAGGTCAACAGCTGGCTCTTGTCCTTGGTCCTCAGATATAAACCTGTTTCGTACAAGCCTCACTAAAAGCAGTAAAAAACATGTTTTTAAAAACAGGAACAGTTCATAAGGATGGGTAAATTCGTAAAAACAGTGAAAAATTGTCTCTCTCTGAGCAGATGGGACACCTGTCCTACATTTTAGAGTCAAGGACAGAGAAAAGAGACTTCACTGCCATGTCCCACGAAGGATCCTCCACTAGAGATCTGTTTTTCGTCAGTAGAGGTTTGTAGAGAGATCTCCAGGCTAATTTTGACATCCCAGGTTAAGGTAAATCCTCCACTGGGTGCCAGCTTCCTGATTCCCCCTGTTGAGTGTTTTCACCACAATGAGCCATATTTTCCTGGCACAGTACAAGGTAGCGCTGGGTGGTGAAGCCTGGAACACTCCATGCAGTGGTTATTTTGTCCGGTGCACTGTCATGTGCATGTGTCATTTCGCAATTTGGTAGATGATCTGCGCCGAGATGGGTGTAACAGGGAACCAGGGGAAGTTACAGATTGAGGTTGGAGCAGTGACAATTTCGTGCCAAAAACTGTGCGGAAGGTGTGCTGAAGGCTTGCCTGCTTCAACCTGGTCTATTCTCAGGGGCGGTGATAATTTGTCTGGTACGTTCACATGTGCAGCCAAGGTCTGGCACAGGCACTGGTGTTCAACTCAGTCAAACACCTTTTCCTGGTCTATGGAAATAAGACCAGTTTCTACGCCCAATTCACTGGAAACAGCCAGAAGGTCCTGAATCAAAGTGACATTGTCACTTATGAGCCTGCCAGGGGCACAGTAAGTCTGGTCAGGGTGGATGATGGACGCCATCACCTCCCTCAGTCTCAGGGCCAGAGCTCTGGACAGAATTTTATAATCCGTGCTCAGCAGGGACACTGGTCTCCAGTTCTTGATCTTCTGCAGGTCTCCCTCCTTAGGCAGCAGTGTGATGACGGCCCCTCTGCAGCTCATATGCCACATCTGCCAGGTCCTGTCCCATGATAGACCGAAACAATTTGTAGGAGTCGACAGGAAGGCCATCCATGCCAGATGCCCTGCCACTCTGCAGAGTCATCACGGCTCTGTGCAGCTCTTGTAGGGTCACCTCAGCCTCCAGCTCTGAGTTCTCCTCTCTCCTGTAGGAGACCTGCAGCTGCTGAGCACATCTCGATTATGTGACCACTCACTCTTATAGAGGTTTCGGTAGAACCAGCAGCAAACTTCCTGATCTCAGACAAGTCCGGGATGGTGAAGCCACCACCTGTACGTAAAGAGTAAAATGATCTTCCTTTGTCCATTTTCTAGTTCCAGCCCAAAAAAGAACTTGGATGGGTGTCCATCTGTGAGATGTTCATAAATTTGAACCTGACCAGAGCCCCCTGTGCTGACACCCCCAGCAGGTTGGCTATGGCTGAATTTTTCTATTTAAGGGAGTCTAAATGCCCTCAATTTCCTGAGCAATCTGTTAATTCAGTGCAGCTCTTCTACCTCAAACACGTGAGTTTTCAAAGACCTAGTTCACTCTCCAAGTGAACTGCTGACACAATTCTTTAATTTGAGCTTTTCCAAAATCCCCCCACTACTGAATATTAGCAAAGGCTCTTTCTGTGGGTCACCCGAACATACTGAAAAACAGTTCTGGAAGCCTGGTTGTTTAAAGAGATGTGTTAAAATGCCAATAAGCATCTTTTTTACCAAATATTTTGAATAAAAAAGAGCAGGACACCAAAGAATGGTCACTAAAACCTACAGCCTGGATACAACACTTTTTAAAAATGTTAAAATGATGGTTAAGAGAATAGATTTGGTCTAAACTGGAAAAAGATAAAACATTGTCTTTTGAGTGACCCAATTTTTAAAAACTTCTAAAACTTTTATTAAAACAATGCAATTATCTCTTCTAAATTTAAAGAAGCTGGCATAAAACTTGGACTTATTGGACTTATGGCTTAAAATAAACCCTTCAATAAAAGTCTGCTTGCACTACAGGTTCAATGTCTGCAGTGCTGTGTGTCTCTTTCACATAAAGGACATCAGTTAACTTCATAAGTTTAAAAAGAGCAGCTCTTTAAACAACAGTCCTGGCTTCATTAAGGTTTTAAATGAAGTAATAAAATCTTAAATGGATAAACAGGAGAACACACAGACACAGGTCAGAATAAAAGAAAATCCCATCTTAGGAACCATCCTAATTCCTCATTGAGTTTTTCCCTGATTCTGCTCACATAATTACTCGGTTTAAAGACCATCTGACTGGACTGCTTGATTTTAGGGTTAGGGGTCTGACAGACCGAAGGAACATGTGGAGGTCAGGGAAATAATCCTCCACAACCACCGGCCTCTGCCCTTTGGTCTTCTCTAAAATCTGTGAATGTCTGCATCTGAGTACAGACTATGGGACCCCCCCCCACCCCCACCCCCCCCAATTTTGGGTTTTACAAAGTTTGTGTCGTTCATTTCATTTTCAGAGTTAATTATTTTACGTACAAGTTTAAAATTAATATCAGTTAATATTAATAAACTCACAAAAGCAGAGGCTTCCTGCAAGCAGCAGAAGCCCCAGCTTGGTCCAATATTGGAGGTTCCCCTCCAGCATCAGCAGCCTCAGCGTTGGCTAGGAGGCTCCCTCCACTGGCAGGTCCAAGCTTGATAGGCTGAGTATGCTCTCCTCCAGCAGCAGAAGCCCCAGCTCAGGTCACCTGTGGAGGCTGCCTTCCACTGGCTGGTCCTGGCTGGCCAGGACTCCCTTTGGACTTCATTAGCCTCATGTTTGGCTGACTGTGGAGACTTTTCTCCTCTGGCCAGTCCTGACTTTCTTAGGCTGCAGAGGCTCCCTGTCAGCGAAAGATCCTGACTAGCCAGGCTGCAGAGGCCCCTCTCCAGCAACAGCACCCTCAGGCTGGGCCGGCCACTCGCGGCTGGTCCCAATCAATCCTCATGCTGAGGAGGCTCCTCTCCAGCAACAACAGCCTCTTGTTGGCATAGCCATGGAAGCTCTCCTCCAGCAGTGGGTCCCAGCTGGGCATACTGTGAATGTTCCTCTCCAGCAGCAGCAATTCTTGCTCAGACTAACATCAGAGGCTCCCCTCCACCAGCAGGTCCAAGCCCACCAGGCACAGAGCCTCCACTCTAGTAGCAGGAGCCTCAGCACAGGCCAACTGTGGAGGCTCTTCTCCAGCAGCACAACTCTTGTTGGGCCGGCCACGGAGGCTCCCTTCGACGTTGGGTCTCAGCTCTCTCTGGCTGTGGAGGTGCCCCTTCAGTGATGGGTGCTGGCTGGCCAGGAGGCTCCTCTTCTTCTCTAGCAGCAGCAGCCTCTGCTCTATCCAACATCAAAGGCTCCCCTCCATCAGCAGGTCCAAGCCCAGCAGGCAGCATATGCTCCCAACTAGCAACAGAAAGCTGGAGGCTCCCCTTCAACAGCAAATCCCTCCAAATCCTCTCCAGCTGCAGGAGTCTTTTGTTGGAGCCAGTGGCCTCTACCCGATCCTGGGGTCCATACAGCAGCCACCGCACAACTGCAGCCTGAAGGTAGCATACCTGCTGGCCAGGTGCACCAGTCCGTGTCCTCCCTCCCCTACAGGCGGGGAACAGCACTGCCTGTGGGAGCAAATGGAGTCTGTCCTAGATAAAGTCTATTAAAACAGTCTGGACCCTAGAGAGAGGGTTTGAGAGGCGGTCCACAGTGGCCAGCCTGTGCCATAGAAAGGATGACACTAGGCTGTTTATAACTAGAGTCCTACCTCTGTACATCATGCAGGGCAGAGGCATCCTCAACCCTTTTCAGTCTGCCCTCGACGGACTCCAGGACATCCTCCCAGGTCTTTTTTAATAACAGTTTATCCTCTAAAACACACTGAGATATTTCAGCCTCCATGTCATCCACTGGAACCCCCCACAAGCACCAGTCCACCCATAGCGACCCTACTGGTGGTGAAGACTGCACTCTTAGCCCAGTTGATCCTAGCTGAAGATGTTTTTTTGAAACACTCTATAGACTTCTCTAAGACTGAAGGTCCCATTGTGTGTTCAAAACCACCATAATGTCATACGTGTAAGCTGTCAGTTCACTGCTGCAGGGCATCAGGAAACAAACCCCATCAGAGTTTTTATGAGAATGTACAGCAGAGGCTCGGTGGCCAAAGAGTAAAACATCCCAGAGAGAGAGCACCCCTGTCCACTCTAGACAGAGAAGGAAGCAGCCAGACCACCATTAATCTTTAGTATGCTCACAATGTCACGTACATAACTCAAATCCTGGCAATAAAATCTGGGCTGAACTTGAAGATGATAAGCATCTTCCATACGTACTGGTGTCCAAGCCGATCAAAAGCCTTTTCCTGGTCTATGGAAATAAGACCAGCATAACTTTACCAAAGAGCTGGAGACATCCAAAACATGCCCAATCAAAGTGATGCCATTACTTATTACCCTGCCGAGCACACGGTATGTCTGACCTACATGACTTACCTCCACCATCACCACCCTGTGCCGGAGCGCCAGAGTCTTGGAGAGGATCTTGTAGTACCCGCAGCACCTCCTCAGTGAAGGGACAGTTCTGAGGCTCTCCCGGAACACCTCCAACAAGTCTTTGCCCACCATGGTCTTATAAAAATCCACAGAAATACCAGACAGGAGGGAGTTCCCTGACTCTCCCACATGAGGAAGGTCAGACAGGAACTCTGCCTCCAGCTCTGGATCTTCAACCAGTTCTTTTTTAAAAAAGATATTGGTAAAAGTCTGTGGCATTTAGTCATATTCCAAAGGCCTCTGTGATGGTAGACCCGACAGAAGCGTGCAGGCTGTGGATGACTTTACTTTTTCCATTCTTGCTGTCCAGGCTGAGAAAGAACTTAGACGGGGCATCCATCATGGAAGCATTCATATAGAGGGACTGGACCAGCAGGTTGGCTATAGCAGCCTTCTCCCTTTGGTGGGAACACATCATCCATTTTGATTTCATTTGTTGTGTTGTTAATACTGCTGTCTTTTTATCCGCTCCCTTTCCGCACATCCAAATTATTGTGCTGGTTGATTTCCACACCTCCCAAAATATTTTTCCACTCTGCTCATCCTTACCAGACACATACTGAAGTACCCACCCCGGCTTCACTCGCCGGCAGCTCCACCCCAGAAGCCCCAGCGTCCTCCCTCCTGGCTTTGGGACATGCTCAGATGAGATGCTCCTCAGTCCCACATCCAAAGAACTTCATGGTGTCATAAGTGACAAAAACAACATAATTAAACCGTCAATCTTGTAATTTAAAGACAGGTTTAGGTGACTGTCGGGGTCCTTGAAGGTCATGTACAGCTGCCACTGGTGACAAACAACATGCTTAAGCTTTGATGATTTGCAGCCCAGCAGCACCATGTTTATCCGTGAGATGATCTGCCTGTACCTGGACAAAGCTGTAATTCAATCACCACTTCGTTAGACGCAGTAACCTTGTTGTCACATTCACCTGGGGATACATCAGAGTGAACGTGTCCCTGATGCCAGACTCCACCACCCTCTCCAATTTACTCACCTCATTTAATAAAATCAACACGGCACTGTTCATTCTTGATGCTGATTTCACACTGTCCAAAACCCACCACCTCACCCACAGCAGTGCTCACCTTGTCTATAAACACAACGCTTTCAGGTTAAACTTTCACTGCGTGCTGAAGTGTTAGTCTATCGAGCTCAGCTTGTCCTCTGACAACGGACACGGTGCCCAGTTGTCCCCCCTACAACCTACCACCAAATAATTACAAAACACTTATTACATTAAAAAATAAACAGGCCATTTTTCATAAAAAACTCCAAAATAGGCAGAAAAAGTAAAAAAACTCACAAACAATCTCAGCACGCTCACTCAGCACCCTCACCATGAAAGAGAGAGAGCCATGTTACCAAGTCCTGACATCTGTTGCTCTCCACCTTCAGAATAGTTTTCAGAGTCTAAAGTCCAAATGTAAACTGCAGGTTTAGATTTGTGTCTGACCTTCTCCATCTCTCCTCAGGGCTTCCACTTGGTGTTCTGTAACATTTGTCCTGGATTTCACTGAGACCAGCTCTGCTGCTTGAGCTGGAAAATTAAAAAAAAAAAAATATTGAGAACATATCAATAGCAAGAAGTAAAGCATCTTCACTGTCTCACAGGAATCTTTTAATGCTCTGGACATTAAAAAATTGATTACATTAAAACCATTAAAGAGAGACACGGAGAGACACACAGACAAAGAGAGCTATGCTGAGAGGTCTGTTCATGGTCGATAAAGTCCTTCGTCAAGTACTGGCCGACTGACCAGGAAGAAGAGTATGTACCCTTTGAGGATAAAAGTGATAGTAGTTATGAAAAACAAAACCGCAGAGCTCTGGGTAGAAGCCTGGGGAAATATGCACAGCTAATAGAGGAGGCAGAGGTGTCCATGCACGAGTCCTGAACTGATGATGTCCGGGTTTACTTGAGGGATGAGGAAGAGTACCACACATGGATCAGACATTTTGATGGGCCTGTTTTTGAGACATGGATCTGACCAATTTTGAGCCCAATGATATTCTGTCTCTTTTGTAGATAAGTATATAACTTTTAGGGATGTAACAATATGAAAATTTTGTATCACGGTTATTGTGACCAAAATTATCACGGTTATCTCATTATTATTAGTATTGTTGCAATGTACTCAAAATGTTCAAAAAGTACTTTTACACACAATTTAAATCACTTAACCCCTTCAATACTATAATGATAATGGTTCTTTTTTGTCAATAATGTGTCAAGAAATACACTTTGAGTATGTGGCCAGATAGGGATCCTTCCCTCCCTACCTCAGGGGGTGGTGTGGCTGCTGAGGTCCAGCAGCCTATAAATACCCCGGTCGGCCCCCTCCTCTTCCTCTCACTTCCTCTTCCTCCTTTATGGAGCTGACGGCACATGCTGTAAGGGACGCCGTGCCGAGCTGCAAGGAGCGTGTCGGGTTCCATTTAAATTTTTAATTGTTTGTGCGGGTGCTTACCCCAGTTTCGCTCCGTTACAGCAGTGTGGCGTGACCGGAGCCGGCTGTCTCGGGGTCTGTGTGGGCACTGCAGTGTTTCTGCAGGTAGGGCGCGGATTGTCTGCCTTCTTTAAACATTTGACTGTTGGATGGTGGGAGAATGACTCCGCCCCCCCCCCGCCCCCCCCTCCTCCGTCAGGACGCATTGGCGCTGTCGGGCTGTGTGCGCCCCCTCCACTGCCGCCTGACACGGCTGCCCTGCTCTCGGGTATGAATTTTTTTCTATAGCTGCTTGCCTTATGCCTCAGGGAAAATGCTATTGGTCTTATTTTATGTTTTTGTTTACAGTGTATGGGCTGTTCCACCCCTCCTGGGCCTTGCGGCTGTCCTGGTTCTATTGCTGTTCTATTATGTTCTCTTCTGCATGATGTCCCGGTCTGATTTTTAATTCCGCTGTGGGACTCCGGGTGGGCTGAGCGTTGGCGGCTCTCAAGGCCCCTCCTACCCCCAGAATATATTGGTGGCTGCTCTGGATTTGGGCCACGTGCCACTGCCCACTGGAACCAGGCTTATTTTATTAGCTGGGGGGGCAGACTTAATTAATTTAGTTTATTTCCTGGGTTGAATTATTTCTTTTGTGATTTGTTTAATTATTATAATGTGGTTTTCTTTTGTTTTCTTTTTTTGAGTATTTGGTTTTGTTAGAATTGTTTATTTACAGGAGTATGAGGACTGCCATTTTTGTATTTCTAATTATTGTTTCTTTTGTTAACAGGTGCTGTGGGCCTCGGCGCGGCAGCGGTCCCCTGGTGGTGGTCCTGTTTTTCACTTGTTTTGTTTGCAGTCCACAGTGGTGTGTAGTTTTGGATTCCTCCCCTTTTCATTACCGCTGTCTTGGTAAGCCCCCAGCCCTGGTTTTGGTTAACTTTTCTTTTGGCAGGTCCCTTACTCCTGATTATTATGATTATTATTAGTATTATGATTTTTGTCTGCTGCTCATTTTAAATAGTTGTAAAATAAAGGATTGTATTTTTATGGGAACCACGCTCTCTGCCTGTGGACTTATTTGAACCTGTGTGTGCCTTTATTGGTTGGTGAAAATACATTTATATCCTGGGGTGCAAGTCCCCAGGTGGCATTGTCAGCATTCAGACCTCCATTACCCACATTGCCACAATCACATTTTTTTACCCTTCTTTCATGAGGAATAAAAGTGAACAATTCGGGAAACATTTGTCATTATTATGTTATAAACAGTATGATTACAAGAAAAACAACTGATTTGAACATCAAACAGGATTCACTTTATAAACAATTATAAATGAACATGTTCATGTTTGAGATGACAAAAAATAATCGTAACCTATTTTACATACACGCACACATTTTAGTTTGCCTGCAGCATTAGTGTCCATGTTACAGCTCGTTATATTAGACCATGTCCAGGACTTTCTTTTTTATTACTGACGATAGTCCCTGAAGCAATAAACCTCCTTCATGACTCTCCTCTGGTCTCTCCTCTCCCTAGCAGACTTCCTCAATATTTTCTGCTCTAAATTTTTCCAAATTACTATTGATGAAATCCATAAAACACAAACTATGACAAGAAAAGATGATTGATCTCAAAATACGGTGAATACACGGCAAAACAAAGGCAAGACCACACTCCAGAATTATATTAATTATGTTTTTATGAGATGTATATTTTGGGATAGAATTACTGATAAACTACCTGTTATTCTCTCAGGTATGGCTCACTGAATCCTCTCCCTCCTCTCTCTCTTTGTCCTCTCTCTACCTCCACGGCTCGGTCAGTTCATATACATGAGGAGTTCCAACCATTTCAACTGTGCACATCTTTTTCTTTCGCTGCAGCGTCTTCTTTCAAACAGGGAGACTGTTACAGACATGGTGACTTATCAGTTTCCCCTAAGCATCCTTGTAAAAATTAAAAATTCAACCAGACTTCAGAGTCCGTTTCAAGAAAACTCCGCTGTGTCTCCAACCTTCGCTCTCAGACTCAGAGAGATAACAATGTAAACTATGCATGCGCGCCTCCATTGAGGCTGCTTAATCAAGGACAGATATATAGATCAGGCTTTTCCAGGCACAGAGCAGCATCACCGTTCATTACTGATGCTGTGTGGTGATTAAACATGGTAAAATGGTAATTTTAAAAGGCACGGTAACGATTACCAATTTTACCATTTTACCGGTAACCATTACATCCCTAATAAGAATATTTTTATTTTTTCACTGCTCCAAAGTGAACCTTTAACTGACTTGTTTCAAGAGAAAAGGGAGAACCACGACATCCCACAACAGCGTCAGCTTTCTGTCTCGTATCCTGGCATGATTACATTCACATCTCAACCAAATTGTGCCAGAGTCCTCTTCAACTTCACCAGAGACCACCTCCTCGAGTGGTCCTGGGCATGATTAGTTAGCATTCACACTCCCAACACGAGCAACTCTGGGCTCAAGTGCACTCGGATCTGGGACAGGGCCCTTAGTGTGAAAGCACCTTAGGTTCTTCTCAGTATTATTTGTTTTGCAATAAAAAAAAACAAACTAAAATACTTTCAAACAATAACCTATTGAAATCTTGAAATTTAATATTTTTCCAAATTCGGCCAGTGCTTGATGATGTAAGAATATGCAAATTAGATTAATAAATTTACTCCCATCTTAAATATTGTCATACTGAAGTTTTTTTTTCTGAATAACAGTCTGTCTTTGTCTCAAACCACTTTTAAGCTAAAGCCAGTTCAAATCAATACAACAAAATTTAACAATTTCTTGAAAAAACTCTGGCAGGGTTAACATATTCAGATCAAGTGATCATGACATGTTCTTTTGTGAAAAATAAACTGTACCTTACATTTCTCGAATTTTCGAATAAAAACGGAACATGTTAAAAAAACAAAAGTGAACTACCATGTCTTTCCAGCTTTTAAAGGTATAATGTGTCTCTTTATCAAATGTAACAGATTCCTGCTGCTGTGTATTAAATACCTTCAAGCTGTTGCTTTAGCTTCTCCACCTCCACCTTCTGCCTCTCCACCTCTGCTCTCTGTGACTCCAGTTCTTTTAGTTTGGCTTCTTGAGCTAAAACAAAATACTTTAGTGAGACAAACGAGATCATCTGCTGATTTAAATACAACATAAACTCAGCAGTGGATGAGGAAGCTTTTCCCTTGAGCAGGTGCAGCATGACTCCACTGCACCTTCATTCTCTCTCTGTAAGTGTCTCATCTCCACCTTCTGTTCAGCCACAGAGGCGCTCAGCTCTCTCAGAACAGCATGGATGTCTTGTGGACACGTCTGTTCCTGGTTTGAAGCATTAGTTGTTTCTCTTCTCTGGCACTCAGTCTGCTCTCCAGGAGCAGTAATGTGTTTGTCAGTGTGACTCTGAAGCTGAGCCGTGGAGGGAGAGCAGAGGAGCAGCAGCAGGAAACACACTGTCATCTCCATTCTCACAGTCGTCTTCTGTGCAGTTGGTCTGTAGCTCCTGGGTTTATTCAGCCTGCTGAAGGTTGATGACCTGAATTACACTGAACCTACAAAGATGACACAGCACAAAAACAGAGCACTGGTTGAGAAAGATTCAAATATGAACCCCAATCTTTGTTTGATTACACAAAATACAACAACAGTCAAATCTCTTCTCATTCTGTTGGTCACCTTGTTGTGTTCAGTTTATTTTGGTGTTGAAATTCTATCAGTTAATAAAAACATGGAAATCACACAGATAACACAATCAAACAGCAAAAGTGCAGTTATTTATGTTCTTCTCTGAACATGCAGTGTGTCAGAGGGTAACACAGAAGTGAAGGGATGACAGACTCCTGTAGGCTGACATGGAAGTTTGTATTGTGCCGTTCCTGTCAGGAATTTTCCCTTTATAGTCGGTTCGTACCTCTATCTGACATTTATTCCAAATAAAAATGACAAAAAGAGCAGCTCTATACAATCAGATGAAGCTTTTAATCCTTTTTCGTCTTGTCCAGACACGAGAGTTACAACCCAATGAGTCCAAAAGAAATCCAAGAGCTGAACTGAGATCTAGTACAGTATCATCTACTTTTACAGCATTGTATGTGGTCACATGAGGCTGTTTCTCATGAGAAAGATGGACTTACAGGTGCAGAGTTCAGCAGGTTCACTTATGGGAAATTCTCAGAGTGTGGGAAGAAAAGGTAACAAGAGGGCCAAGAGGTCTATGTACCGTCATGCAGCATTTGCAGAGAATCACAGCTTGTGGGAAAGCAGTCTCCAGCAAGGAGAGGCTGAGCAGAGTTTACACACAGGTCAGGGAGTGTTATCTTAGTTCATGTCTAAGCAATGATCTTACAGCATTTCAGGACAGTTCAAATAAAAAAGAAAAACCTATATACAATATATACAAGAGTCAAATTATTCCTAACAGTTTCCTTGACAAAGCCTTTGGGATTACTACTGTGTTCTGACATCAGTACTTATGATAAGGATAATAAGGACAATTAAAGCTGCAAGCAGCATTGGACGGGTCCTCGCTCTTTCGCAGGTCCCTCATGTCCTGTTGACCTCCATTTTGTGGGTTTCATCCCTTTAAACTGCTCTAAATTAGACTGATGTGTTTCTGCAGCTCTATCTGCAGCCTCAGTCTTTATAATGCTTTATATGAGACATTCTATTGCTCCTCTATTAGTCACATGACCTGCAGCCATAGAATGGGATGACATCATCTTGAACTGCTCTTTTTATCAGGAGTCACAAAAAACACTCAAGAGACACCGCCTCACAGATGCCACGATTTTGACCTAATCTCTGTAAAAACATGACCTTTTATGTGAAATTTTGTCAGGAATCCAGTAATGTAACTTTAAAAGCTGAATTTGTTTAATTTTCTCTGTAGAGGCCGAACTGACATACGTAGGATGTCTCTTGCTGTTCTGTCGTTCCTCCATTCATTTGAATGGAAGGACCTGCAAGGCCTGTGTCAAGCATGACTAACTTTGAGAAACAACAAATCCCTTCATAACTTTTGTTCATCGATGCTGTTAGATTCCCAGTTTATACCCCTGTTCAGGAGGTACTGGACCAGCTCTCCGTCTCTAAGGTAAGGCTGTCAGCTTTCATCCCTACCGGTGTTACAGAGGGAACTGATAGAATTTAAGCTGGTGGCGAAGAGACTCGCCTAACTTCCTAACTGCCTTCTTCCTGACGTCTCCTCTGCTTCATCTGATGCCACACCCAGTTGAGTAGCCATGAACTGGATATCAACATCAGACGCGTCAGTTAACGGCAGCTCTCCTCTATGAATCCTGGCTCTTGTTATGGTGTTAGGAATTAATTGAGAGATTTAGACAGAAAATCCCTAGAGGCTGTTTGTTTTATTGGATAGAAAAACCGATAGGAACCTTTGATGTAAATCACACTTAAAGGATAAGTTCAGTTTCTACCAAGGTTATAATAGTTTTGGATTCGTCATTAGTTTAGTTTTAGTTAGTTTTGACATTGTTTTCCTCATTATAGTTTAGTTTTAATTAGTTGTAGAGCGGGCATTCTAGTTTTTATTTAGTTTTGATTATTGCAACGAAGCTTAGTTTTAGTTAAGTTTTAGTTTAGTTTTAGTTTAGTTTTAGTTTTTTCATACCTTATTTGCCAGGTGCAGGATTCAAAAAGGTCAGAGTAAGTATTTTATGATACTGTTTATTTTCAAGTCCAACATAGTGCTCACTGCTCAGTCAGTGCTGATACTGTACTGCTGGCTGCTGCTTTAAACACAAGAACATAATATAAACTTAATATAAAAAATATAATCATAAATTATATAAAAATTTCACGTATTTCACCAGTTTTAATTTCCGCCAGGCAATTGCATTTTTGTCTCACTGTCCTACTCAAAAAACAATCCCTCCTAACTTCAGCAATTTCTTCCAAGTTGTTCCTACAACACATTGGGTCTTTTTCAAACCGGCCCCTACACACTCCCCCTCTGTCATGGAGTCACACTCGCAGCTGAATGTAGTTCACTTCATCAAGATGAAGGGTAGGACTACAGCAGTAAGCTTTGGGATAAACTTCCCTCCCTCAGGTGGAAACAGGAAGTGTATGTTGCCATGGTTTCATAGCGGCACCTTGCAGGAGTGTCAGTTTTTGTATTGATCCACCAGTGACTGAAATATGAGCAGATGAGATCCTCCAGAAGGTGCAGAGGTTAAAGGGGTCTTTTACGTTTGATTACGCAGCAGTGAAATGTGAG
The DNA here is from genome assembly GCA_036419115.1 of Scarus forsteni. NCBI lineage: Eukaryota > Metazoa > Chordata > Actinopteri > Labriformes > Labridae > Scarus > Scarus forsteni. The sequence goes on from JAZDUH010000069.1 coordinate 665,768, forward strand.
CCTCTGTACTTTTGTTGCAAACACATTCTGTAAAAAATCTCTCTGGATATTGATTTTATTTATCTTTATTAAATTATATGAGATTGAACAAAAAAATCGTCCTGTAATACATTATTTAATATAAGGTCAATTTATTAAAAGTTTCCCAACATATTTTACACTCTGGCATAATATTTATTATTGATATTTTGAGACTGAACTTGAACCCTGATGGTGTTATGTTTTTATTTTTAATATATTTTAATGTCAGAGAAGCAAAAAGCAGCTAGGCTATTTTTTTCCTGTAATTTGAGTGTATGAAAAAAGCACAAGTCGATAAATATAAGAGATAGCCTAAATATTAGCAGAGAACCTTTCTACAACAGGATTTTGATCAGCCTATATGTATCTCAGTGCTGAAACTAGCCTAATGAACGTGTCTCAGGTAAATTAAAAAATGTTTTTATCCTCGTACAATACAAATTATTTCACTTATTCTTTATTATTCTTTGTCTTACTGAAGAGCTCATGTTCACTCTCACTTTTATGAATTATTTGGTTTTCGTTACATTCCTTGTAGATATAAAACATTTAATTAGATAAACTGTTTTTTGGACTAATGCAGGGAAGGCCTTACTTTCATAATCACTGACATGAACAACTTAAGTTGTAAACATCTGGATGACAATCATGAAATATTTGTTTTAGTTTAACAGAGTTTGTGCAGGCACTGAGGTGAACTTACATTTGTATGTTGCTTCCTCCATGCCTGTGTCCGGACACAAACTAAAGAGTTTGTTAACGTGCCACTTTAGCACTGCACCAGTTCAGCGAGCCCGTGCAGACTCGCTCGTGGAGGGTTTTACAGCCCACTACCCTCTCCCGCGAATCGGTTTGGGATGGCCCTTATGTGACGGACCCTCCGCGAGGATATGCAAACAGAGGGGTAGTGGGTAGGGAGAGTGTGTAGGGGGCGGTTTGAAAAAGACCTCCAGTCAGTGCAGTAAACAAGTAGCCTACATCCCAGTCATCCATGTACGTCGCTATGATGGTGCCGTACGGCGCTGACAACTGCCGAAAACTGTCGTAAAATTGGTTGGGAAAATGTGTCGGATTAATTTAAATAATAAAGGTAAGTAAATATAGTCAAAATGATAACAAAGGACATTTTGTCTATAATTTTAGTTAGTTTCAGTTAGTTTTGTGAACACAAGATACAGTTTTAGTTTACTAATCGTTTTTGTTTTCTTTTGTAGTTTTTATTAGTTTGAGTTAACTGCAATGTATTTTAAATTTTAGTTTTCGTTTTTAGTTTCGTTTTAGTTAACTATTATAACCTTGGTTTTTACAGCTTTTACATTGTTTATAGAATGAAGTAGAACAATATACTCACCCAGAAGGCTTTCCTGATGCAAACAGTGCTTCAGGAGATATTTAGATCCAAAATCGAGCGGCATACATCCATATAATGTTGGCACGTAGGGCATAGATCACATAGAACTGCATTAATCGTCCAAAAACTCGTGTTTTTCACCAATATTCCATCATGATTCGCTCCGGCTACTCCTCCATTGCAGTCTGTGTCACTCCACACAGTGCTGTGTGGCTGTGCCGACCTCTGAACTAAAGAGTTTGTTAACGTGCCTGAGCGCATGCCGAAAAGAAGCAGAATAGAATAACTGTGGAGAAGCGACCCTGTACTTCCTCTTCAGTCTCGATCCTGTTCCTGGGGTGTCCGGGGTAGAAGAATGAAGATTCAGTCCGTTTTCGCTATTTTAAACTGCTGTCCGTCTCATGCCCGTACTTTGCATATCAGGTCATTATTTTAACCAATAATTCTTTACAAGGATCACTTTTCACACATGCATTATTCATTATTATTCATTTCTGGACAACATTCTGACATCATCTCACACTCAGCTAGGCTGAGTCTCACTTCCCCCTTTCCTTGGACATGTTGAGACATGCTCAGGACTTTCCTCTTGCTCAGTACATTCACATGATGATTAGATCATTTCAACTCGTGATGAAATCCTCTAATACATTTGATTATATTTATTCTGATTTCCATGTTTTCTGGTTACATTCAAAATAGCTTGCTGCAATTTAACTTCTGATTTCTCATAACCTAAGCTCTATGTCATCTTTTACTCAGGGTGTACAGTGCCTTCTCTATGGTGTTCAGTATGTTCACAACAGGGAATGATTCAATCTTACTTGACAATGTCTCCTGTAATCTGTCCCCATTTCAAGCTGATTTTTCCGTCCAGCATATTTTTCCCCTGAAATTTTACTTTGACGCTGACCCTCGCGTGCCCCATTTTACGCACGAGGATGTATTCTTCGCCTTCTGATTTAGACATCATATGGACTACTGGCCTGATATTTTCCATTTAAAGTGTGGCTGTTACCGTTGTTGTCTGTCAGTAATGTCTGTTCGCGTTGCAGTCGATGTGAACATTTGATCTAGATTCCTCCTGAATCGCTCGTCGTCTTTCATACGCCCTGTTTAATGTGAACACAAAGACAAGAATGACGAGTCAGCCTTTGGATGAATCAAAACTGAACATTCTTCATCACTTCCAGCTCTCATTCACTCACTGTCTTCTAAATTATAAATTCATCCTGAGATTTCCTCCATCACAAATTTGTCCATGATATAAAAACAGTTTTTGAAGGATCAAGCGCCAAACACAATCCACTAGTGCAGTGGTTCTCAACCTGTGGGTGGAGGCCCAATAAGTGGGTCTCAGAGCTGTTCTCAGTGGACGGTGCATAAATCAGGTGAAAATGTGCCAAAAATGTCTCCAGTGTATGAAACAGAAGAGAGGATAATTCTGTCTAGATGTGTACTGGAGATCGAATTTCTCTATGGTCCTGAATATTTTTTTAATGTCTAGTTAACTGCATATACATTCATCCCTGTTGAAAAAGGAGTGGTCCCTGGACGGGTTCAGGGCCATGTGGGCTCATGAGGGGGTTCTGTGCTCCACTCAGGAGGATGTTTTGGTGTTTGGAAAAGTGTTGATGAATCAGTGACTGTTGGAAAAAAATGACTGTTTTTTAAGTTTGTAAATAGTGTTTTGTACAGAATGAAGATCGATCAATAAAGGTTTGGTTAAAAATCAAAATCTCTCTCAGTGTTTCTCTCTCAGGGGCCGTTTACATGGAAACTCCTGACTTGATGACGCAAAGGTTCTTCCTGCGTTAACAAAGGAAAACAATGGCGAATAGACACACAGAGAAGCATACAGAACAGTTCAACAGAGGCACTGATGTGGAAGGAAAGCTGTTAATTATTCACTTCAACAGCAGAAGCCTGTCTGTAAACTGTACTCACATAAAGTCATATTTACACAACCTTTCATTAAATCGAAATTTCTTAACCTTTGTTTTAAACAGATATAATATGAGAAATAATAATTATAACAAGTCATAACTATGAGATAAAATGTCAACACTATGCGATAACAAAGTCATACTAACGAGATATAAAGTTGCAATTCTGAGATAAATTTCATAATTGTTAGATAACAAAAAAATAATGATGAGATATATAGTTAGAATGAGATACAAAGTCATCATTACGAGAAAAAGTCAATTCTATGATATAAAAGTCATAATTATGAGATATAAAGTCATACTAATGAGATATAAAGTCAGAATTATCAGGAACAATGTCATCATTATTATATATAAAGTCAAAATTGTAAGAAAAAAAGTCATAATTATGAGATAAAAAGTTAAAATTATGAGGAAACATTTATGCATGTGCACCACGTCCAGACAATATTCAGCATAATGTTGAATTATTAGAGTTTTCTCGCTGCACTGAACCAGTGAGTAAAAACAGCAATAACACCGTCAGAGTGAGAGCATCCTGATTTATTACACATTCAGGACATTTTTGGATGAGGCTGTAAAAATGTTTGTTAGACCATAAAACCAAACAGACACACCAGATGGACTGTTCTATGTATCTGGGTAACAGCACATAGAGATGGGCAGAACCTCCCAAAAGCATATCCAGCAGATGATTGGGCCATCATTTCATCAATCAAAATGATTATGGGCCAATCAGATGCTGTAGTGGGCGGGTGTTCCTGCAGTGATAAGAATTAGAGCTGTAATAACAATAATAACAATGACAGTCTGATGATGACACATGTATCAGCCACAGCTGTTTACAGGACAATAAAACAGCTGGATAAGTAACTTCCTCCATGATGTCCAGTGAAAACTGTACCTGCTGTAATGGAGGAGGACTGCAGACTGTTATAGGCTAACAGATGGATCACTGGGGCCAAAGCTTAGAGCACATCTTCACAGCAGGTGGACAGTATGAACAGCTCCAGCTGTGACACTGCACTTTTCCCACCATGAAAAATCAGCTGCACAGCCTTTTCAGTCTTATTCTGGATTTACTCTGATTTTAGACGCTCTTTCTGCTCTGCACAAACCACTGCTCTCTAAAAAGCTTCTGTCCATCTCAGTTCTCTCTGATTCTTCTCTGTCTGTTTGGTTTAGAGTAAGAACTGCTGAAGCAGGAGACTGATTACTCTGAGTCAATCAGAAAAGATGTATTAATGCTGACTAAACTGCACTGAGCTCTAACAGATATGACCTCCAGGTAAAGCATTTTATTTTATTTACAGAGTTGTTTAGATTATGTTTTCTTTCAAATATAAATGATAAATAAAATCAGCAAAAAGAGCTCCAGACAAAGTTAAACTCTGAAATTTGAGCATCAAGCAAGGAGATGGTTACAATCAGCACAGAAATAAACATGCTTAAGTTTTTGTATTGATTCTATTTTTAAATATTCTGTATCATCATCACTGAATTCATGTCCTCCTTTAAATTTGGGTTTGTCTTTGAATGAAAACATGAAGAAGATTCTTTATTCACTTTTTAAATGTTTATTGAACTTACTATTGAAAATATCCAAAATACATCATTTCAGACAAGAGAAGTTTTATTTACAGCACGTCTGTTAAACATTATATTTCATAATCATAAAAACATAAAGCAAATGAAAGTCACAGTCTTCTGACTCACAGCCAAACACAGATCAAATATGAAGGTCAAAATATATAGAAACTGCAAAATAGCTGATTTCATTGTTTGTTATTTTTTATTTAAGAGGACTAAAATAAATTTAGAATTTCCCTTTATTTCCATTTTAAAAATTTACAAACATGCATAAGCAAATCAATTAATAAACAATATTAGGAAATGTTCATTTAAGCAGTTAAATATAAATGAATATTTTAGTAGACAGTACATTAAAGGCACCACATAATTCACTGGAGTAAATTTAGGTCACATTCATACAAAAATAAATCATCCATCATGTCTAAAAACAAATTTAACACTCAGATCCAAAGATGAAGTAAATCAGTTTATAAGCAAACAATAACTTTGATTCTTCTAAATAAATCAATAATAAAGTAATGTAACTTCATGAGCCTTGACAAGAAATACTCTACACAAAAACAAGAGTCTGCACTGCTTTACTGTAGAATAATAATAATAAAATCAAAGCAAACATTAAAAGAACAGGTTCATGTTCAGTTTCTGAAGTCAGATTTAAGACTTTTAGACATTTTTGCATCAACATATGGAACAGAAAACATATTTATAAAAATATACTCTAAAGATTGTATATCCAGGTTAAATGTTATATTTAAAGTTGTGGATCTGTGAAAGTGTAATATTTATTTTACCTGCTTTGACTTCTGTGAGCTTGAACCTTTAAAAACTGGAATAAGGCCCACGTCAGATAACTGAGATTGAACTTGTCTGATTCATAAGATATTCCTGACACTGAGTTCAGAGGATAATGAGTTGAATTTAATCAAACATGTCTGCCCGTGGTTCTGAAATGGCCCTGCAGAGTGTTCAGACAAGTTTAGGTGTGCCATGTTTTATTATTATTGTTAATCCATGCTGCTCTGCTGGTCCATCACAAAACTTATTTAACCCTCCTGTTGTCCTCGGGTCAAAATGACCCGTAACTGTGTTAAAAAACAAAAACAAATCCCCTAAACAATATTTTTTCAACGTGAAATTTTTTGACTTTTCCTAGATTGGCCTAAACAGCAGAAAAAGTGAAATGTTGCTTTTATTCACATTTCCATGTAAGCTGTACAAAAAAAGTTACAAAGGTGGTCTTCGGGTCAAAATGACCCGTGAGACAAATAGAGTTGAAATCAAGGTCACAGAGTAATTTACACACCACAGAATGTAACAATGTTTTAGTTGTGTCTCAGATCAATCAGTAGCAGAAGTAAACAAGACAAGACAGGTGGCGCTCTCACAGATTGCAGAGCTCTTTGTCTGTGGATTCTAGAGGTTATAAAGGTGCTGCAGATGACAGGACCCACGTTCTCTCTGTGCTGGAGCAATGAGTGTGTGTTATAACGTTGGAGAGGCTCTAGAGCAGATTTATTCAGATGTCCAGCAAAGACAACTCTGATTCAGAAGAAGAAATGGAGGATGTATCAGAAGAAGAAGATGGGGAGGAGGAGGAATACATCCCAGAGTATGACGAATCAGGCCAATGACATTGTCTCTGCATTCTACCTGTTCATCACACCAGCAATAGAAAAATCAAAAAAAGCACTCGGAGAGCGCAGACCTCCACCAGCACCACAGTCCCATATTGTGATTTTTACCATAAATATTGGTCCTACCTTTATTTCATCTAAATATTTAGATTCCTTGACCATGAAAACATACCATTAGCAACTAGATTCATCAAGATATCTATCTTAGGCTCCATCCACACAAAGACAAAACGCTAAACAGTTTCCAAAACAATCGTCATAAAGACGAAGGCATCTCAGAAAATGTGTGCGTCTATATGAATGCTCTTGACACGCATCAGAACGCTGTAAAACACATGCCAGACGTCTAGGGCCGCTGTAACGATATGACAGAAATGAGCGGAAACAGACGAAAAAACAGTGGGCATGCGCACTCTCGGCAAAAGTTGTAAACAGAGATTGTGATAAAGTGATCATAAAGTGGCATAATGTGTCCTCGATAATTGTTTGTTCAACTCTGTGGTGATTGAGAAGAAGGAGATTTTGCTGCAACAGGGATAGTAGGGTCACAACTTCATCAGCACATATGTGTCACATACGCCGCCTTTGTTATTGTCGCGTGTGGCGCATGTGTGTCAATGAAGATATGAAACTATGACGTCAGCGTATCTGAAAACTTGCGGAGAGCCAGGAATCACGGAGCTGCGTGTACAGCATTTCAAAATCTTTCCACTCTGGAACCTGGTTTCAAAAATGATCGTTACAGACCCCCAAAACGCCATCTTTGTATGGATGATACGCAGATTCTGCAAAAAACATATGCGTTTAGACCTCGGTTTGGCTTCGTGTGGATGGGGTCTTTGTTCAGTTGTTATTCACGTAGATCACAGTTTTTCGTCATGGTGAATCCAGACAGTGATCCGGATAAACACCAAAATTGAATCACTTCTTCCTGTTCCCATGCTAAACATTTCCTGAAAATTTCATCAAAAATCCATCCATAACTTTTTGAGTTATTTTGTTCACAGCCAGACAGACAAACCTGCAGACAAACCCGAGACTGACCTGCAGGCCTACTTAGGGCTGCGAATCTTAGCAGGTGTATACAGGTCCCGAGGTGAGGCTGCAGCTAGTCTATGGGATGCAGAGAGTGGTGCTAGTTGTGCTAATTAGTTGAATGGATTATGTTATTTTTCACATTTTTGACATATTGTGTAAAATTGTTCACTGAAAAAAAAGAAAGAAACTGAGTAATCGGGATGAATAAAAATCCATTCAAAACTCCTTTTTGCACATTTCTATTCTTTTCTTAAACTATAGAAATACAAGTGAAGAGGGAAAACTCAGGTTTTCACACATTTTGTGGTGAATGACAAGTTATTTCTTTAAGCAAGATAAAATTTGGAGTTTAAAATTGAATTAAGCTGTTTTTATTGGGGGTTTAGTGAAGACGGGTCATTTTGACCCGGAGGACACGGGGTGTATACAGAATATGAGGACAACATGAGGGTTAATACAAAACTGCAAATTCACTGACTTTAAATGTTCCCTATGAAACCAGCAGGTGGTTTTCAGCTAATGGACCAGAGAGTTATTGTTCAGATCAAAACTGCATTTTTCAAACCCAAAGTCAGTAATGTTTTAGTTTGTGTCTCTGGATATCAGGAGCATTGGTCTGAGAACAAAACGTCATTGTTCTGTTAGATCATCAGGGCTGGGCTGTTTTTAGGTACTTATCAGTCTAAGGGGACAAATATGAATCCACTTTAATAACAGGACACAACTCAGAAGTGAACATAAGACTTCATGGAGCTTTACATTTCAAGAACAAACATTAAGCTTTTATAAGGAGCTGCAGGTACCCTGACATAATCTGTCCCGTCACAGCTGCTGACGGCGAAGTGAAGGAATCATGTTGGCTGATCAGAGTGTTCAGGTTGTTCTTCATGTTTAAAAAGTGACTCCTCAAGCTTGAAATGGGTTCATGTCTTGAGAAAACAAGTTTGTTGTAATGCCAGTTCAGACTGTTATCACAGGGATCGTCGTTACCTATTGCATGATAGATCACATTACAGTTCTGCTCACGATTGCTTATTCGACAAAGCCTTCGACAAAACCGGTTACAGTGTGATTCTGTGTATATTTGAATATTTCCTGACTCATACTCCTTGAATTTCTCCATCAAACGATCCAGATCCTCCAAGTACATTTCAAGAGCCAGTGAAATTGCACCAGTGTATTCAGATGGATGTTCTCCACTCTTAACACCCAGCCAAGCCCCGTGGATCAACATCTGAGCGTGGAACGAGGCCCCGTTGGCCCAGATCCTGAAGCCTCGAGTACTCATCTGTCCATCATGCAGCAGGGAGTTTCTCAGTTTGGTCAGATGGCGGTACAGCTGCACTTCCAGGCGCAGCAGTTCAATCACAAGTCGATTCTCGTTGTTGATAAAGGTGCGATGGCGCCCCACATACTCTGACATGGTGTCCCGGACAGCCGAGGCTTTCTCCTCCCCAAAAATACGTTGGAGCATGTGGTATGAATTATCACTGACAGGGCCATCTTTGACGATGAGCTCGATGATCATTGAAATCACCATGGCTCCAATCCCAACAGCATTTGGGACGAGTTTCAGTCCCGCTAAAGCCATGCCAATGTCGGCGATGTAGTGCGGCACGGCATCGATGTGTGAATCAGAGAAGTCCTGCAGCTGGGAGGTGGAGTCCACACCTGAATACCTCTGCAGGGTTTCATCTATGCCCACGTTTGGTAGGAGGCATGGGTGTCGCAGAGCAGTGTCATACAAACCAGCAGCAACCCTGTCATAGGTTTGTTGTGAGGGTCCACCACCCATGTTTTCACCCTGAATCTGTTGGAGTTCAGATGGACTGAGGACAGACTGAACAGCAGGTGATCCAGAGAGACATACTGTTGGATTATATACCGCTCCACCAGGCCAGATAACCAATCAGGGCTCTGACACGTGAGATATATCTGTATATCATTCACCAAGGTCTAAAAATCCATGTGCAGTTCCTTCATCTCAAAGCCCCTGATGTGTGTTTCAGATTTATGACTGAACTCTGTCTGCATGGGATCAGCTTTACCTGAGGATCTCTGATAACTCCTGATTATCAGCCCTTTAACCCTCGTGCTGTCTCATCAGCCCATGTTGTTGCCTTTCCTGGTTCACCAGATGGATCCTTTAAAATATTTCACTTGTTGATCTGGAGAAGAGTCCATAGAAAGTCTTTTGGGAGAGCAGAACCTTTAAACAGCAGATCCAGCAGCTGATTGGACGATCGTTCTGTCAATCACATTCATTAAAATCCAATCAGATAATGTCATAGGCGGGAGCTACTGCACTTCAGACGGTGAGACACTTTGAATAAACTCTACAAATCATGTCAGAAGTGGAGTGAAAATACCCTTACTATTGACTACATAAAGCCAGACTTAAAGATAGTGAGCAGACAATGTCAATGCTGGAGAGATAGACATAAATAAGTTTTAAGTTCAATATTATACAGTGGAGCAGCAAGAGATACTGGTCATCAACCTTTAATGATGTTTTTTAGAAAGTTAGATTAACCTGAGAATTGCCCACACCAATATTGTAACTTCAGTTGGTTATGTTACTCTGAAGTCTGTGGGTGTCATTCAGGATATTTTATGATAAATGTGTCGTGATTTCTAAGAACGTCAGAGAATGTCTGATTTCATAGATTTGTTACAGCCATAGACTGCTCATCTTTAATTCAGACCTCTGGGTGGAGGAGGCTGAAACATAACAATCTGGGAAAAAGTACAAAATGAAAAGAAAGAATTAAAGGGACACTGGAAAGTGTATCTGTGTGTGTGTTTGTGGGGCATCCAAGAAAAATCTTTAAAAAAATGATTTCTAGAAATAAAGTTGTAATCCTGGTGGTAGATGATGGACTCCATCACAGGATGTTGTACTCTGAACCTAACAGGGACACTGGTCTCCACTTCTTAAGTCCTGCAGGTCACCCTCCTGCAGCTCAGAGGAGGTGACCGCTCTCCAAACTGTCTCTGAGGACCTCCAACAGATCCTCTCAGATCACAGACCAGAAGTCCACATGTAGACCATCAATACCTGGAACTCTGCCCCTCTGCAGGTTAATCAGAGCAGGGAACAGTTCACTCAGAGACAGCTAAGCCTCCAGCTTCACATTTACACTGACATAAATATAACATTTCCAACATAAGTTAACTAGAAAGCACTCGGAGAGCGCAGACCTTGTGACAGTGCCACAGTCCTCAGCCATATTGTTATTTTGACCATAAATATTACTCCTACGTTTATTTCATCTAAATATTTAGATTCCTGAAAACATACCATACGGACGGACAGACAGACAAACTCTCCCGAAAACATAACCTCCTTGGCGGAGTTAATAAATAAAATACATCCCTGACAGTTTCTATTTTCACTATCATAAAAATATAAAACATTCTTTTCTGTAAGTCAAACTGTGGACCTGGTCTGTGCGTCATAGATCTGCTCTACATCTGCCCAAAATGCACGGCTATAAAGACATTCAAAGAACAAATGGAAAATAGTTTCAATTTCATTGTTAAAAATACACAGCATCTCTCAAGACTCCAAACCTGGCAACATCTTGAAAAGTCTGATTATTCTTTTTTAATCTAAGAATAAACTTCATTTTAATTTGCAAACGACAACCACAGGAAAAGCAAAAGGTCCCAGAAACACATACTTGTCTTAAAACACCAGTGTGAATGGGCTCTTTGGAACAGAACAGGAAGTCCATGAAGATAGGCGGCCTCTTTCTTGATGCTATTGGCTGTTTGACCGGACAGTGAAGAGAACTGCAAATGTGTCTGTAAATGAAAGGTGAGACTTTTATTTGACTTTAAAGCTCTCTAAAATAAGAAAACTAATCATGGTGCTGTTGGCATTCCTCTGCTGTCCTGTCTCTGTGATCAGACCCATGGAGGACTTTGACATTAACCAACAATCAGACCTGTTAGGGACATCCTGCTTCACATGTGGCTGCTGTTATCTAGATGGCACGTGAGGAAATGTGTGTTTACCTTTGAACGTGCCAACTCCACAATCTAGTTACGAAGCCTTAATTCTGCCCTGTGTGCATCCTGATATCAGAACAGTGAGAGGAATTAGAGCTGTAACAACAATAATAACAACGACAGTCTGATCATGTCTGTCCACAACAATGATAAAAATGGAGGATCTGGTATATCCCCCTACAGACTGAAGAAGATGAAAAATGGAGGATCTGGCATATCCTCCTACAGACTGAAGATGAAAAATGGAGGATCTGGCATATCCTCCTACAGACTGAAGATGAAAAATGGAGGATCTGGTATATCCTCCTACAGACAGAAGAAGATGAAAAATGGAGGATATGGCATATCCTCCTACAGGCTGAAGACGATGAAAAATGGAGGATCTGGTATATCCTCCTTCGGACAGAAGACGACGAAAAATGGAGGATCTGGTATATCCTCCTACAGACTAAAGAAGATTATACATGGAGGATCTGGTATATCCTCCGACAGACCTAAGAAGATGATGAAAAATGGAGGATCTGGTATATCCGCCTACGGACTGAAGACGATGAAAAATGGAGGATCTGGTATATCCGCCTACGGACTGAAGACGATGAAAAATGAAGGATCTGGCATATCCTCCTACAGACTGAAGATGAAAAATGGAGGATGTGGTATATCCCCCTACAGACTGAAGATGAAAAATGGAGGATCTGGCATATCCTCCTACAGACTGAAGATGAAAAATGGAGGATCTGGTATATCCTCCTACAGACAGAAGAAGATGAAAAATGGAGGATATGGCATATCCTCCTACAGGCTGAAGACGATGAAAAATGGAGGATCTGGTATATCCTCCTTCGGACAGAAGAAGACGAAAAATGGAGGATCTGGTATATCCTCCTACAGACTAAAGAAGATTATACATGGAGGATCTGGTATATCCTCTGACAGACCTAAGAAGATGATGAAAAATGGAGGATCTGGTATATCCGCCTACCGACTGAAGACGATGAAAAATGAAGGATCTGGCATATCCTCCTACAGACTGAAGAAGATGAAAAATGGAGGATCTGGTATATCCTCTTACAGACTGAAGAAGATGAAAAATGGAGGATCTGGTATATCCTCCTACAGACTGAAGAAGATGAAAAATGGAGGATCTGGTATATCCTCCTACAGACTGAAGACGATGAAAAATGGAGGATCTGGTATATCCTCCTACAGACTGAAGAAGATGAAAAATGGAGGATATGGCATATCCTCCTACAGACTGAAGACGATGAAAAATGGAGGATCTGGTATATCCTCCTTCGGACAGAAGAAGATGAAAAATGGAGGATCTGGTATATCCTCCTACAGACCTAAGAAGATGATAAAAAATTGAGGATCTGGCATATCCTCCTACAGACTGAAGAAGATGAAAAATGGAGGATCTGGTATATCCTCCTACAGACTGAAGAAGATGAAAAATGAAGGATCTGGTATATCCACCTACAGACTGGAAAAGATGAAAAATTGAGGATCTGGCATATCCTGCTACAGACTGAAGAAGATGAAAAATGGAGGATCTGGCATATCCTCCTTCAGACTGAAGATGAAAAATGGAGGATCTGGTATATCCTCCTACAGACTGAAGAAGATGAAAAATGAAGGATCTGGTATATCCTCCTACAGACTGGAAAAGATGAAAAATTGAGGATCTGGCATATCCTCCTACAGACTGAAGAAGATGAAAAATGGAGGATCTGGCATATCCTCCTTCAGACCGAAGAAGATGAAAAATGGAGGATCTGGCATATCCTCCTTCAGACTGAAGAAGATGAAAAATGGAGGATCTGGTATATCCTCCTGCAGACTGAAGAAGATGGAAAATGGAGGATCTGGCATATCCTCCTTCAGACCGAAGAAGATGAAAAATTGAGGATCTGGTATATCCTCCTACAGACCGAAGAAGATGAAAAATTGAGGATCTGGCATATCCTCCTTCAGACCGAAGAAGATGAAAAATGGAGGATCTGATATATCCTCCTACAGACCGAAGAACATGGAAAATGGAGGATCTGGTATATCCTCCTACAGACTGAAGAAGATGAAAAATGGAGGATCTGGCATATCCTCCTACAGACTGAAGAAGATGGAAAATGGAGGATCTGGTATATCCTCCTACAGACCGAAGAAGATGGAAAATGGAGGATCTGGTATATCCTCCTACAGACCGAAGAAGATGAAAAATGGAGGATCTGGTATATCCTCCTTCAGACCGAAGAAGATGAAAAATGGAGGATCTGGTATATCCTCCTACAGACCGAAGAAGATGAAAAATTGAGGATCTGGCATATCCTCCTTCAGACCGAAGAAGATGAAAAATTGAGGATCTGATATATCCTCCTACAGTCTGAAGATGAAAAATGGAGGATCTGGTATATCCTCCTACAGACTGAAGATGAAAAATGGAGGATCTGGTATATCCTCCTACAGACTGAAGATGAAAAATGGAGGATCTGGTATATCCTCCTACAGACTGAAGACGATGAAAAATGGAGGATCTGGTATATCCTACTACAGACTGAAGAAGATGAAAAATGAAGGATCTGGTATATCCTCCTACAGACTGAAGAAGATGAAAAATGAAGGATCTGGCATATCCTCCTACAGACTGAAGATGAAGATGGAGGATCTGGTATATCCTCCTACAGACTGAAGATGAAAAATGGAGGATCTGGCATATCCTCCTACAGACTGAAGATGAAAAATGGAGGATCTGGTATATCCCCCTACAGACTGAAGAAGATGAAAAATGGAGGATGAACCAAATGCTGCCTTTGTGAGTTTTTGTTCCAAAGAAGAAAATCCAGGTTTGAAGTCCAGAGCCAGTCAAAGGAGCAGAGATGGTCAGTCCATCATCTGCAGAGGAAGTCTGGATGCACAGGAGGAAGAGCACATATTTATTAAAGTGAAGAATATGAGTGTTTGGTGTATGTCAGAGTGTGTTTGTGAGATGTGAATGTGTGTGTGTGTCCTGGTGCTGATTCTAAACTCTGTGATACAAACAGCTGATATTGTATTTAGAGCTATGTGTGCAGACATCTGAGCAGCACTCAGCTGATCCGTGTGTTATTATCACATCTGTGAGTGTCTCTGCTTCTGCATGTGACACGTCATCAAATGCTGATGAAGTGAAGTGAAGATCTTTAGGCCCAGTGAGATGGAGCTCCAATGTGTGCAGAGACAGAAATGAGACCCAAATGTGAGCTTTAAGCATTAATCAGAGGAAAAGGTCAACATCATCAACCTTGGGTACCTTGTATTGCTGAGGCTTACAGTTAATAACAATTATAATGACAAAAATATATTTAATATAAAATATTTATCTTTATTCACACAGTATATAAAGACAGGACACTGCAGTAATCACATATTTAACAATTTTACCAGACCACCACCCAATGGATGTTTTATTAATAATCTTCATTTGTTAAAAAACAGTAAGAAATCATTATTTGCTGAATAAATATCAACATGTGCTCTTTTTAAGAAGATAAAAACACGTGTCATCAAACAGCAGCCCACTGACATCATGGTGGCTCCTGAGATGAGATGCAAACTCATTTCACTGAATCCAAAAATGATTAAATTCAGGAAAGAGCAGCAGTGGACTGCAAGAACATTTCTCAGATTAAAAGGAATGATCTAGAAAAGTGACAGACCATGACAGTCCTGTAAAAATGTGAAATACTTAGTATGATAAAGAAACGCAAAGGTCAAAACAAATCATTAAAAGATTAAACTTTGTTCCAAATAAAAATATCTGTCCATGGACTTTTATAAAACCCTCTCTCCCTTTATCTGCCTTTGTGTGAGCTTGAACATTTCCCATAATTCATGAGGAGGCAGACCTCCTCCCCAGATGAGAGACACTCCCTGAGGCAGATGTCTGTTCAGTCCACAGCTCACTCCAATGGCATGTCTGTGCAGCCACAGTAAACATTAGAGCACAACACTGGAGAGCTGAAGCCAAATCCACTTCCTGAGAGGCTGCAGTCAGACACAGCTCATGACCAGGGATTTCAGAGGGTTTAATTTCACATCAAATGTCAATGCAAGAAACTTCTAAGATCAGCAGGGTGAAAATCCTTCTTCAACGTTGTCAGTAAAGCTTCAGATGGGGGGACATTAAAATAAATGATATATTTTGCTGGCTTAAAAGTCAACATAGAAAATGTTTTAATTGGAAGAATATAAGTTGTTGAAACTAACAGACAGAACTTAACTATAAACTCTCTCTGTTCTCTGCTGTCCGGTCATCCTCGACCTCCCAAGCGAGGTTCCTGCTCGTCTTCCTCGGGGTTCAAAACGGGTCGAGGAATGACAGGACCACAGAGAACCTCCACTTCTTCACTGGCCCTCCCACTGACCTGCTTCTTCCCCCCTCCTTCCTCTTCTCCCGCATGAGTAAACATCCTGGAGTCCAGTCCACCTCCTCTGGCAAACGTCCACTGCAGAATAGACGTTGATGCCCACGGGCACACACACACACACACACATGCACACACGTAAACAGAAACAGCTGCGTGCAAGCGGGGCAGTTTTCCAGGTTGAATGGGACTTCGTACAGTCATATAGAATTTAAAAAAAGCAAGTCACATACACAAAACTTACCAGACAGTCTAAACTGTGCTGCTACATGGTCCTGATATTTGATATTTTTATGGGTTAAACAGGATTAAAGGATGGGAAACCCAGATATTATGTTGATAAGTGTTTCCTCCATGTTTTGAACAAGCACAATGACGTCAGCAAAAGGCTGATTGGCTGTCGTGGCACACTGACGCTACACACCTGAGAAATATCAACTTTTTCAACTTTGAGCAGTAGTGCGACAAGCTATGTGTTCGTGTCAAAAGTGACTGTAACATCGCTGGAGAGTTAGCCTCACTGCATCGTGGCTGTACATTGACTTTACATGAAGAGTGAGAGGTAGAGGTAGTCGCTTTGGTGTGTAGGCATTTTAAAGGTTGTGGGCAGGCATGGGCGTCACACCCGCGGGGGTTGGGGGAGTTGAGACACCCGCACTTTCACAGAAACAAAAATTCATCCCCCTCACTTTTTACAGAGGGATTCATGCGCCTCTCCCCAGTTAGGGTAGCGGATGCTGACACCCACTTTCACAGAAACAAACAAAAAAAAAGCATCCCCTCACTTTTTACAGAGGGAATCATTGCCAAAAATGTATTGGACAAGTTTGACTGATTGAATGGAGATCAAGCCAATCACAACCTGCTATTTGACGAGCCCACTGTAAACAGAGAAGAGTGTTGTCAAGTAACGAAGCGGAGCCTGAGCCGGTGGTATTTTGAAAACAAGCACAAAGCCAGGTCAGATTGTAACGAAACAAATGATAATAAGATATCTTTTGTCACCACGTTCTGTTGTTGTAAGGTTATATTTTTAATTCAACATTTAATGTAAAACGATGTACAAACTAGGTAGTTAGTTTCCCTATCTTGAAGCGCAATCAAAGTGGTGACTCTATGCAGGCTGATGTAACTATAACCGGTTCAGAATAGATGAGAAATGATTTAATCCAATGACCATGATGATCCATCCATGGTTAGCCTCTAGGTTTCCCTTGTTGATTCCTTACAGCAGGGGCGGACTGGTTATCTGGACGTTCTGGAGAATACCGGTGTTGTGTCGGCCCAGCCGGCTGCCGAGCCGCCGCCGGCCACTGTCATGTTTCTTCTCTATCATGCTTTACAACATACTGCTGTTCCAAGGGGATTCTTTCAATGATAGTAATGTTAAAATAAAAATTCTGAGCTTGTCATGCCATGAGTAATCCAGAGTATTTGCTTTCTGTGTTTTTTGAAGCTTATAAGGTGGTCTAATGAAGCACTAATGCTCGGATGTGAAGAGAACTACTGTAATATATTTTGTGGAAAGGATGTTCCTCGCCTCTAAAGTTTTTTTTCTTTTGGCTTTGTTCCATCCGATTACGTCATTCTTTCCTTTGTCTAGATGTGTATATATTTTGTCTTTGAGCAGGAAAGAAAAGATAAAGGATAATATCGGCCATTCTCAAGAGATACAGATAAAAACATAGACTATTTGATATACACACACCCATAGCAAGACAAATTTGCTCTGTATGTAGCCCATATTTTCATCATAGTTTGTAATGAATGATGAATCTGTGAATTGTCCCGAGATTTTCTCTCCTCTCTGCCTGATGCAGCAGACTGTGACAGTCAGAGAGGACAGACAGGTGACATGCTGACATCCTCATCCTCTCATATATGACACAAATACCACACTGTATTAGAATTCTCTTTAAAAATATTTTTCTTCTATTTCAGATTTATTAATTAGAAAAAAAATAGTTATACCATAATTTGGACTTAATGTTTACTTTAAAACATCCAGTTTCTGATTACTTCTGACTGTTAACTAACTTCCATTCCTCAAAATCCTCCAATTAAAGCACTTTTTACCTTATTATTTAAAGGTACAGTGTGTAGTTTTTAGCGACATCTAAAGGTGAGGTTTGAGATTGCAGCACTCCGGCAATCCCCCCTCCCCTTGAGCGACGGTGGCCCTCCAAGCACTGAAAGCGTTTTTCAACATGGCGTCGTCAATGAGTGTTTCCAGCTACCAAGCTATCAAATATCTCTGTTGATTCACCACATTTGAAAGTTCAGAGAGCATTTTAGGCGAGAAAGTCACCACGTAGAATACCAAAATGTGGTCATTTGAGCCATAAAACGCACGGATACAAACTTCATTGCGGTATTTCGGACATTCTGCTAAAGCACGCTATTATGCCATCGAAGAAACTTCCGGTCGGCTCCAAAACAAGAGCCTAATTACATTAGCGTTAAAGAACAAATAGGAGATAATGAAGAAAGCTTTTATTTCGAAAATGGTAAGTTTGCTTGTGGCTAATTTTTAGCTGACTGCCGTCTCAAGACGACTTGACATTTATATTATGATAAATGTTATATATATTATGATATTGTTACGACCTGAGGCTGTTTTTATTGGAGTCCGTTTTTCCAGTATTTTGTCTGATGACTTTCATTTTGAAGCCTGAGGCCGTTATTATCTGACGGAGGTTTTATTGAGGGGGGTTTTCTGATGCCGTTTGGTCTGAGAAATGACACAGAGGTTTTCCTGAGACAGAAGTATCCTAAAAAGTACACCTTACCAATGTGTACATGTGCTACTAAATGACAAATTAGGAGCAAACAATAAGATTAAGGAGTACGGTGAAAATCATTATATTTGTCTCATCAACAGCACTATATATCTTAGTTATCAGCCTATGTTTTCTGTCCACAGAAAGTTGCTTGTGGCCGTGAAATAAGCCTCTCATAGCAGATACATTCTCTGCGTCTTACTCCGACTTCTCCCGAAAGTAAACAAATAAATTCGGCTCCATATAAGAGTACAATTCCACACTTAGTCTTACCTGTCCAGCAAAAAACAGGCAACTTCTGCGTCTGTCTGCAAACTTATCCTTCAGGGACTTCCATCTGGGAAAGGCAGCGCCGATGTTGACCCTGTTTTTTATGTCTCATCCTGTCCCGATTGCGTTTGGCTTGATCCCGTTTTCGTTTCTTTGAAAAAGTTTCATGCTCCTCTGCTGGCAAATTGTACGTGTGGTCCTCCATGTTTGTTTGTATTAGCACAGCTGCTTGGTAATCACTCTCTTCTTCTTCGTCTATTTCACAACTGTGCATTTCCGGAAGGGGTGGGAAAAAAAGCATAAAAGCGGAAGATGGCGGCATAAGATGGAGCCCCCATAAACGGGCGACCCACTCCTAGATTGATATAAATGACTTTTTCTAAGGTAATGAAAACAAAACATTAATTATTTAAGGCTGATAAGAAACTACTTTAAATATACTTTAAAATAATATATTCCATTTTTACCAAGTCTGTTATTTTATATTTTTTTAGTTTAGCATTTAATAATACACACTGGACCTTTAAGTCAGGTGATTTTACACTCAATATTCAATTTAAAAGGTTTGTTCATTTAAGTTTTGTTATATATTCAGATTTTGTTTTTTTTTCTTCTTTTTGACAGTTTAATGAGAGCATATGCTTGAAGAATAGTTTGATGTAGCTTGATTACTCATTAAAGTTTTTCTTCTAGTTTTAGAACTTTTTTTGAGCTCTCAGTTCTTGTACAGCTGCTGTTGTGATGATAAGAAATTCTGTCAGGTCACAAATGGTACAGTTCACACCTTCCAATAAACCAATAAAACTCTTGGAATTGATAGTTGAGCATAAACACAGATTGTCTTGTGTACCCCAAGCCTTTTTGTCATGAGTATCCCTTCACTTATACATGTTCATGATTCTTCTACAAATGAAAATATTTTATTTTATCTCCTTAATTTGAACATTTAGTCCACAGAAATTTTCTTCTTTTAACTCAAATTAAGAATAATATATATATATATATTTTTTAAAATAAATATGTAATCTAAATAAATAGAGACAAAATCTAAATAATAAACCTGTCTTTGTTGGATATAACTGTTGTTATGTTTACTATAAAACACTGGCGAATAAGACCCCTTTAAACAGGCATGTAATCTTTAAAAATCTGGAACAAAGCAGTCTAAATAGTTTCTCTGTGGGCTTCTCCTAACCCTCTCCTGAATCCAGAGCAACTGGATGTTTCAGCTGCAGGTTAGCTGTTGTTTTCATTTTAGCTCGGCTCTGTTTATCGTTTCCCCAGGAAAACTTGTAGCACATACAGTGCTATCGACAGGCTTAACTCAGTACTTCCAAGTTGAAAATGCATTTCCCATGTACCCCTGCTATGTTCTTGCGTACCCCTGGGGGTACACGTACCCCTGGTTGGGAATCATTGTTCTGTACTATGCTCTTAACACCACTTTTAATCAACTACAGTGACAATGCTTTAATTTTGAAGGTAAAATGTCATAGGTTAAATATTAAAGTATTTTGAGACCTGTGTCTCTGGCTAATAGTCTTTTAAGCACCCGTTGTTGTGGGCTGGGCCAAGTCAAAGTCCAGGGCTGTTTTTCAGTCCCAGTCTGCCACTGCCTTACAGTACGCCATAATATACCCGATAGGCATTGAAAATACAGCACTAGCTTGATGATAACGTGTATGGGAAATTGCATTGATATGCTAGTAGTTAGCATACATCGATATAACCGGTTTAAAGGTCCAGTGTGTATTATTAAATGCTAAATGAAAAAAATATAAAATAACAGAATTGGTAAAAATGGAATATATTATTTGAAATTATATTTAAAGTAGTTTCTAATCAGCCTTAGATAGTTAATGTTTTGTTTTCATTACCTTAGAAAAAGTCATTTATATCTTAATAGGAGTGGGTCGCCCATTTATGGGGGCCTTCATCTTGCGTCGCCATCTTTTCTACCGTAACCCAGAACGGACAAAAATACGCTTTCGCGTTTTTTTTTTCGATGCTTACCGGAAATGCACAGTTGTGAAATAGACGAAGAAGAAGAGAGTGATTACCAAGCAGCTGTGCTAATACAAACAAACATGGAGGACCACACGTACAATTTGCCATCAGAGGAGCAAGAATCATTATCAAAGAAACAAAAACGGGATGAAGCCAAACGCAATCGGGACAGGATGAGACATAAAAAACAGGGTCAACACCGGCGCTGCCTTTCCCAGATGGAAGTCCCTGAAGGATAAGTTTGCAGACAGACGCAGAAGTTGCCTGTTTTTTGCTGGACAGGTAAGACTAAGTGTCGAATTGTACTCTTATATGGAGCTGAATTTATTTGTTTACTTTCTGGAGAAGTCGGAGTAAGACGCAGAGAATGTATCTGCTATGAGAGGCTTATTTCACGGCCACAAGCAACTTTCTGTGGACAGAAAACATAGGCTGATAACTGAGCTATATAGTGCTGTTGATGAGACAAAGAGAAAGATTTTCACCGTACTCCTTCATTTTATTGTTTGCTCCTAATTTGTCATTTAATTCAATTTGTCACCTTACCAACACGTTGGTAAGGTGTACTTTTTAGGATACTTCGGATACTTCTGTCTCAGGAAAACCTCTGTGTCATTTCTCAGACCAAACGGCATCAGAAAACCCCCCTCAATAAAATCTCGGTCAGATAATACGGCCTCAGGCTTCAAAATGAAAGTCATCAGACAAAATACTGGAAAAACGGACTCAAATAAAAAACAGCATCAGGTTGTAACAATATCATAATATTATATATTACATTTATCGTAATATCATAAATGTCAAGTCGTCTTGAGACAACATTCAGCTAAAAATCAGCAACTAGCAAACTTCCCGTTTTCAAAATAAAACCTTTCTTCATTATCTCCTATTAGTTCTTTAACTCTGTTGTAAATTAGGCTCTTGTTTTGGAGCCGACCGGAAGTTTCTTCGATAGCATAATGGCGCGCTTAACAGAATGTCCGAAATGCTGAAATGAAATTTGTATTTGTGTGTTTTATGGCTCAAATGACCACATTTTGGTATTCTACGTGGTGACTTTCGCTCCTGAAATACTCTCTGAACTTTCAAATGTGGCGAATCAACAGAGATATTTGATAGCCTGGTAGCTGGAAACACTCGTTGACGACGCCATGTTGAAAAACGCTTTTTGTCCTTGGAAGGCCACCATAGCTCAGGGGTTCTCTGAAAGGGAGGGGGAGCGCCGCAGTGCTGCAATCTCAAACCTCACCTTTAGATGTCGCTAAAAACTACACACTGTACCTTTAAGACAAATTTTCAACTTTCATCACAGAAACACGCAGTAGAAGTCGAATATTTTCACTGTGATCGTAATATCTATCTCATTTTGACTTTATTAAGAATCTTTGTTTTTTCTTATGCTATATAGGAAGATGTCCAAAGCTGCAAAGCAGAGGAGGATTGACTCCTTTTTTAAGGCCAGTTGTCATGTAAGTTTATATCGTGGGTTAGGTTAAATACGTACAGTTTTATTAAGAAGTTGGCCTTGTGAAAGGGGCTTGGTAGGTATTCTCTTTGAAAGGAAAACAAGTTAATTTATAGTCTATGATTGTAATCATTAAATGTTCTACCTGTAAATACATTGTTTTATTTTTTCATTTTGTACTGTATGTGCCCTTTTATGTAATTCAAGTCGGTTTTGTCATGTTAAATGTGTACAAATACAATATGCATTGTATCATATGTAAAGTCATCTCAGCGTTTTAACTGCTGTGCTCTGCTTCTTTAAGAGGACACAGCGTCACACCTGGGGTCAGGGTCTGCCTCTAGAGATGGAGAAAGTCCAACGGTGCGGAGTGAAATGAAATTAGTTTTAAGGCTTATTATTAATCACAATTATTGTTCTAGTAATGTATGCTCTCATATATATAATACTGCAACAATCCTGCTTGTGTTATAGAAAAAAACGTGAACCACTGCTTGAGTTATTTGACTGTTTAAAGTTATTTATACAGTCAGTTATTTTGTATTTGTATTTTATAGGATGATTGTGAGGCAGGGTCCAGGAGTGCAGAGGAGCAGGAAGAGGAAGATCAGGGAGAGAACTTGAGAGAAGGAGAAGTCATGAATTCGGGGAAGGAAAGTGCGAGGAAGACCATGATGGGGACAGAATGCTTCAGGTCACTGAAGTGTTAGATACTTCTGCAAAGGCATGAAACAAAACATTTTTGGCAACTAAACCAAATCAGCCGGATCCTAAAACCATCATTAAACAGTTAGCTGGAAAACACATCCTTTCATTCCAAAAATTCCTGGTACAACAGATTCCCTTGGCTTCATTTCAACCCTGGTGTGCAAGGTGCGCTCTGCTTTTTCTGCTGCAAAGCATTCCACACAGATACCTCACCACTTGCAAAGAATCCAGAACCTGCATTTATTTCATCAGGTTATAAGAACTGGAGAAAGGCCATTGAGAGATTTGTGTTACATGAAAAGTCTGAAAGTCACAAAACAGCAATGACAACCCATCTGTATGAAGACAGATCAGTGCAGTCTCAGTTGGCCAATGTCAATATAACACAGCGAGAGGAAGCAAGGGCCTGCCTCCTAAAAATAATTGGTGCTGTGCAATATTTGGCAAGACAGGGTTTGGCTCTCAGGGTCCATGATTCAAGTGGGGGAAATTTAGATCAGTTACTGAAGTACAAAGCAGAAGAAGACCCATGCCTTACCAGGTGGCTAGGGAGCAAAAAGGATGCTTGCACATCAGGAGTTATTCAAAATGAGTTCCTTGGCCTGATGAGCAACTCCATTGTGAGGGACATAGCTCACACAATTCGATCCCTTCCACATTTGCAGTTTTCTATAATGATGGATGGCACCAGAGGTCAGTCTGGACAAGAGCAGGAGGCATTATGTCTAAGATATGTAGACCATGATTTGGTCATACATGAAGAATTCATAGGTCTGTATGAAGTTACACTGACTACTGGTGATAGTCTTGCAAGGGTGGTAAAGGATGTTTTGCTAAGACTAAATCTGTCCTTTACAGGTCTACGTGGCCAGGCTTATGATGGAGCTGCAAACATGGCAGGCAAATATTCAGGGGCACAGGCCATCATTCAAAGAGAGCAACCACTTGCTCCATATGTGCACTGTGGCACTCACTGTGTGAACCTCATCACTCAGCAAGCCTGTACTTCCTCAGCTGTTATTCGTAACTCCATGGAATGGGTGCATGAGTTGGGAATTTTGTGTGGACAGTCAGGCAAACTAAAAGACATCTTTAAGGGCACTGTGAAAACTGGGCATGGGCCTCAGCAGGCTATTAGACCTCTTTGTCCCACAAGGTGGACAGCTCGCACAAGTGCTATCTGTGCTGTGCTGAACCAATATGAGCATGTATTGTCTGCTTTGAGTGAGATGGCAACAGCTAACTCAGATACAGCAAGCAGGGCACAGGGCCTGTATGATAAACTACAGCAGGGAAATGTTGTTCTTGGTCTTTGGCTGGCTGTAGAGATAACAGAGGAGTTAGAGACTCTCAATGTTTCCCTCCAGCGCAGAACACAGACAATAGATGGCATGCTGTCTGCTGTTGCCTGTGTGAAAGAGATCTTAGGGAAGAAAAGAAATCCTGATGCATTCCAAGTTGTGTACAAGGCCTCTCACATGTGTGAAAGCGTTGGTCTGACCCCAGTTGCAGCTCCTCGTTTCCATCTAAATGTTTTACCGGCTCTACCCCTGCACATGCCCATGCATCCCCTTCTGAGTACTACAGAACTGAGTTCTATAAAGCACCTGATGTTGCTGATGCACAGATCAGAGAGTGGTTTGAGCAGGATGGAGTGAGATCCATAAGAAATCTGGAGTAAGTCCTCTTAACTGGAGATGTAGATGAAAATGAGCAAAAGTACCCAGAGCTGAATCTGACAAGCCTTAAGGTACAGCTAGCAATGTTCAGGACAAAGTATTCTTTCCAGTCCAGCAGTGAAGTTGTTGGTATTCTTCAGGGGATGTGTCCTGAGGTCCATGGCCTATTTGAACAAGTTGAAACACTTCTTAGGTTGCTTCTTGTTGTTCCAGTGTCATCTGCTGAAGGAGAGAGAGGGTTCAGTGGGCTCCAGAGACTTAAGACATGGCTCCGGAGTACTATGACACAAGAACGTCTGAACAGTGTGGCTGTTTGTCACATTCACAAAGAAAAGCTGGACATGTCAGAAAGGAGGGCAATCGCCAAAGAATTTGTGTCCCGCAAAGACAGTAGAAGAAGCACTTTGGAAGCTTTAATTAGATCTCAGCTGTTTTAGGTAGTTCTTGATTTTGCTTATTGTAAATAATTTGTTTTTTATTTCACCAACACAGCTTGTCACTGTTCCCTGACTCTTAGATTCTGCTACACTGTATGTTTTAACTTCTTTCACCAAATTAATTTAGTTGTTGTTTGCTTGTTTGTTTTTTTGTTGTTGTTGTTTTTTACATTTGTGGAAAAAATGTACTGTTGTAGGTGGTATCATTCAGATATACCAGCTTGATTAATTGGCAATAAAACACTGTGCTGTTAAGTTAAAAGGCATTAAGACCCAGTGATTTTTTTATGAATCAGTATAAAGCTCATTGGGAAATAAGCTTGCTAAAAGTATTGTGTAATTTTTCTGAGACAAGTTTTAAGTTGACTGATTTAAAAAAGATTTAAGACACAATGTAAAAGCTGCTGTATTCTTTTAAGTATCACCCACAAATATCATTGGATATGAGTCATGGCCATGGTTGGTGCTATATTATAAAAAAAAGACTTAAATCCCAGCATAATTTAACAATAATGGTATGAGAAAGTCTAAAAGGAAGTTAGCGTGGAGAGTGCGGTACATCAATGTACATTTTGATACTTAATGCTATTTTACTTGCATATCATTGTAATGAAAAGCAAAAATACATTCAATTTTAATAAGGGGAATGGTAAAAAAAAACTGACTTGAAGGTTGTCCTACCCTTAAAACACCCTCACTTTTAAAATCGCTGCTACACCCATGTGGGCAGTTCTGAGACAAGCGTGTGCTGTGAGTTTTGAGCTGGTGGAGCCTGAGTGATGTGTAGTAGAGAGTCATGATGGAGATGGTAGAAGAAGGCAATAAGGGAGACAGGAGGATGCACAGAGTGGAAAGTAGGACCAAGTACCACATTGCTCTTTCAACTTTTTTACCAGAGGATTCATTTAGCCTTGAATCTAGCATTGAATCCATGTGACTCTGTGTTTGGTAATAAGGTGCAGCCAGGATGTTGGAAAAAAGAAAAAGTCGACCAAAGAGACTTCTTCAGGAGTCAGAGTGAAGGAATGCATCACACCATCCTGCAGCACCTTCACTGCCTCCCTATCAACTTCAAGATCCTTCTCATGAATTACAAATCTCTCAATTACCTTCTAAATTGTCTCCTTCTTCTCCACCTCTTCCTCCTCTTTCTTCTTCTTATCCTTCATTTTATCATCCTGCATTCTATCATTTTTTTCTTGCTTTTCCTCCTTCTGCTTCTTCTCATTCTTATTATTATCAACCTAAATAACTGTGGAGCCTCAATGCAAAGTTTTAGATTTTAAAAACTTCCATTTAATATGAATAATTTCTTTGAATACCAGTGTGATTTTATGAGACCATATGGAGTTGCTTTGCCATCAAAATATTTGATTGTTGTACCCCA